>SNQJ01S0001899.1:91155-108673 GCA_010110895.2 Picea sitchensis | reverse complement strand
TGAATCAGGACAAGTACATCTTAAAGCTGCTGGATCTTGTCAGTGAATAGAACATTATTAAAAATAAATTATATCGTTTTCGATTTATTTTAATTTTGGAATTTCAGAGTATCTGGTGGAATAAAAAACTTAAAATATATATTTTTTATAATTTAAAAGATATAAAATTAGCATTTAAAAACTTAAAATATATTTTTTATAATTTAAAAGATATAAAATTAGTATTTAAAAGCTTAAAATATATTTTTTTATAATTTAAAAGATGTAGAATTAGTATTTAGAAGATGTAGAATTAAAATGGACGCAATCTGGTTTATAAAAACGACACATTGTCCTATTAAATTAATTTATTTGTTTTTTAATATTAAATTAATTTATTTGTTTTTTAATATTTAAAAGATATAAAGTTAAGATTAATTTATTTGTTTTTTAATATTTAAAAGATATAAAGTAAACATGAATGTATTCTGGTTTATAAAAATATATTATTTTATTAAAATTTGTTAAGATTAATTTAATTTGCAAACATGATTTTTTATGATAGAGAAATCAATTATTCAATGTATTTTTTTTTACTTATATGTTTTTTTTAATCGTGGATAGAGCCTAACTAGAGTTAGGCATTTTTGTTTATCATGTTTCTTTGACATATTAATGGTGGAGAGAGGCTATATAGAATTAAGTGTTTTTGTTTATCATGTTATTTGGAAAAAAAAATTATAATTTTTTAATTGTGAAAAGAGAAATTAATTAAAGTTAATTGTTTTTGTTTGTCATGAGAGGTAAAAAAAAACAAATATCTATAATTAATTTTTTGATAGATATATATTAGTTTACAAAAAGGACAAAATATTTTATTAAGATTCACTTGACATGTTAAAAAGATGACAACAATTGAAAAAGGAGTCAAAGATTTACAAGTTTTCGGAGACTCATAGGTAATAATAAGAAACCTAAACATGGAGACCCTATTCAACAATGTCAGCCTAAACAAAATCTTAGACAGACTGAAGAGAGTTTTGCTAGACTTCAATTCGTGCAAGATTTATCATATCTTAAGAAAGTCTAACAGTGAAGCTGATATGATGGCGAACAAAGGCAACTCTCTTATGAAAGGACTCCTAATTGTATTTTCAAATCCACTGAAAATGTTGTCCTCCAAAAGCAGTTGCACCTAGAAATCTGCCTTGTAATAGGGGTCGCCTCGGCAAAGACCCACTTTTCTTCCAGTTAAATAAATCCTATAACCGTTTCAGTTAAAAAAAAAAGAAAAAAAGATGACAACAATTATTCTCCTTTAGTGACTGAGAGAAGCTAATTTGTGGAAAGGAAGACAACCCTCCATCCCAATCACCAATTCTCCTTTGATAATAGAGGAAACTAATATGTGGAAATGAAACACCTATCACGTGAAAAAACTATCTTGGGTTGTTTGCAAGACAACCTTCCATCCCAACCAATAAACCAAAAAGCAAAAAAACCCTTCATCATTCATAAGCTGGTATATAAAAATGATATTTTTTTATTAAAATTTGTTAAGATTAATTTAATTGGCTAAAGCAAAAAAATCCTTCATCATTCATAAGCTGGTATATAAAAATGATATTTTTTTATTAAAATTKGTTAAGATTAATTTAATTGGCTAACATGTTTTTTTTTATTCAATGTAATTTTTTGTTTAATATGTTTTTTTAATGGTGGAGAGAGGCTAATTAGAATTAAGTATTTTTGTTTATCATGCTTCTTTGACATATTAATGGTGGAGAGAGGATAACTAACTTTAAGTGTTTTTGTTTATCATGTTCCTTTGATTATGGCAAAAAAAACTAAATATTCATAGTTTTTTAATTGTGAAAAGAAAAATTAATTAAAGTCAAGTGTTTTTGTTTATGTAAAAAAAACAAATGTTCATAATTCATTTTTTTTAATAGATATATAAAAATTTACAAAAGGACAAAGTATCTTATTAAGGTTCACTTGACGTGTTAAATAAATCACAACAATTATTCTCCTTTGGTGATTAAACCAATTCTCCTTTGATGATGGAGGAAACTAATTAGTGTAAGTATAACACCTCTCACATGAATAAGCTATCTTAGGTTGTTTGCATGACAACCCTCCATCCCAACCAATAAACCACAAAGACAAAAGTCGTTCTTTTTTATATTACTTATTTAATTTTCTTCCATTTTAATCTAAAAGAAAAGAATTACATATCCATCAATATTAATGTGTATAATACCTCTAACTTATGCTAAGGGTGGTAAGATCAGGGATCATCCTTAGGACAAAAGGTAGCATAGTTTGTTTGGGAATTGAGATTCACCACTAATAGTTTACCAAGGATTGTGTATATTGAAAAAAAAGAATATTGCAATTACAATGATTATGGGAGATTCTTCAATATTTCTCAGAGCTCTTAACCCATATTGCATCAAGAAATGTAGAATTGGCCAAACTCATTTAGAGATCACTAGAATTGACCAGAGAATTCCAAAGCATTGAGTTCTACCAATGCAAGTTGAGGCACTTAGATATGGATAGGTGTGATTGCATGGACATAGGTGTGATTGCATGGACAAGGACAAGCGAGGGAATTAAATTTGACATGTTGCAACTTCAACTCAACTTGGGCGCAAGAATCCATAAAAAGAAAAAGGGCGAGGTATTCACATGCATGTGGGTGGGTGTTTCTCTAGAAGGTTCTAGTTGTTTGCTTGGCGTTGATTTTAAAGGCCTTGGCTTCCTGGTTCAACTGTAGGATTTGGTATCTTTGTTTGTGCCTTGTTTATCCCATGGGCTTCCATTTTCTCTGGGCCAACTTATGGGGATAAGAAAGTCATTATTTAAAACTTGAACATGATGGTTGAGAGCCTGGTTTCTATCCTCTTGTTTGGGAGTAGACTTCTCATAGTGAAACTATGCAAAGCACTATAGTGTACTCTATGACCTCGTAATGGTAAAGAGAGGAGTTAAGCGGTGAGAGAAGGAGTTGGAAAATGCAAGCAAGAAAGACTGGGATGAGAGATGGCTCGAGAAAAAAATTGAGGCATGGTGGAAGTTAAAGTTTTTATGCACACATAGAAAACTATGAAGTCTTTTGAAACAAAGATTGGGTAATCTAAATTGGATGAGAAAGCTTGAACATATTCACATTACAATCAATCAACCATTATACTAATAGGAAACATTACTCTCTTGTAATTGCATCTAATAACATAATAACATACTAAAATTTATATATTATTTTGAACCATATATCTCAATCAATACTTTAAATAAAACTACACTAATCTAATTTTACAATCCAATAATATAAATACCAAAAATATACAATATAACAATAATCCTATATTTCAAAATGATACAATCATAATTCACATATATTAAGATTTCAATCAAAATTCATCAAGATTTCAAGAGAATAACATGATAAACATGGGACTTGAAATTGCAATGGTTATGTGACGGAATCACATGATAAACATGGGAATTGTGATTACTTATGTGAGAGGACTAAAATGATAAACATGGTTTTGAAATTGTAATGGTTATATCATGGGAATAACATGATCAACATGGTAATTAAAATTGTTATGGTTATCTGCATGTTGGCTAAGAATATTAAGCAATTTAATCAATGTGGCGAAACCTTTAAAACCATGGTGGAATATGAAAATGTTTATGAGTATCTTTTCTTCTTAGCCAACTATAGATTGACAAGTCTTGTCATGAAGCAAAGGTTTTATTATAATACTTTCTTCTTAGCCGAAGTGACGGGCAATTATGATGTGTTGTGGATTGATAAATAAATATTATGTTGATAAGAGATAAGCATGGATAAAAAGATTGGACTGCTGGCATTATCAAGAGGCCCAATCCTTCAATCATAAAATTTAAATTACTATTTCCCCACACTACACTACGAAAAGGAGGATAATGTTTTAATGTGGAAGAAAATCTATATCAAATAGATATGCAGATTGGTATTCGTAAAAGGAAGTGAAGGTCCACCACAGAAAAGGAATGAATCGTGCGTCACGTTTAGGTAGAAGGAATACCGGATATGAAAGCTCTCTAATGCATGAAAAGATAACATAGTAGAAGCGAATTATCACAATTCTTTTTCTATAAATACTTTTGCATTACAAAGATGGTTGTAACGAAGAAAATCAAACATGGAGTATTATAGTTATGAATTTAATATGTTATTTGTAAGAATTAAATTTAAGGRAAGGATAATAATCATTTTTTTTAATTATTYAAAATAATAAAATAAAAAATAAATAAAAATARGAAACAATACTATTTAAAAAATATATATTATAGAATTGAAATGTGGAGAAATATATAAWATATATATATACTTCTCCACATTTCAATTCTATAATATATATTTTATATACTTCTCCACATTTCAATTCTATAATATATATTTTTTTAAATAGTATTGTTTCKTATTTTTATTTACTTTTTTATTTTATTATTTTGAATAATTAGAAAGAATGATTATTATCCTTCTCTTAAATTCAATTCTTAYAAATAACATATTAAATTMTTTCTATATATATAAATATGGTCAAGAGTTATTCAGCTGRAACCATTAGATTAGGTTAGTTATGATGAACTTAAATTTTAACATTAAATAATGTGTAGTTGAAGGAAAATAATCTTGACCAAAAACTTGAATTTCAAGGTCATAGTTTCAATGTTTTGAGAATTTGYCCTTTTTGGCTCCTCCAAATAATGTGAAGGGGAGTTCRTTTTTTTAACTTGAAATATATTAAGAATAAGAAGTTTGGATTGATAGAATTTCATATATTAGATGTTAACATTGCACAATCTGGCTGCAATAGGGGTATTTGAGGATGTTGAATCCTTTTTTGCATTAAAAACAACAATTTCAATTTTAAGTATCATGTATGAATCAATGGTGTGCATTATATAAACATATAATTAATGATTCTTCATATATTTCCAAATGAAAACCCGGACAACCTATTTTTATGAGCTTGATTCTTCATTGTTTTCCAATTGAAGACCATGACAAACTATAATTATGAGCATGCTTCTTCATGTGTTTCGAAATGCAAACAATGACAACCTTATGAAATGTGGTTAAGACTTGTAATTAGGAGACATGCAATGTCAATACTAAGAATTTGCAATTAAGGAATGGAAGTCCTTAACTATGTTATGTATCTCAAATTCCCATTGCATGGCTTATGTAGTGGTCTAGAGCCCTGTGCATGGCCCATAATACCTTTAAGCAACATGTCAGAGCTTAAGTCATTGGATGCAATGCCCCTAGGATGAACCCCAAGATGTACTTGTACACATAGGCTGGTAAGCTGAGATATTTTGGGCCTAAGTGCCACTGTATACATGTTTGCTGGCCAAAGTGCCTATATGATTTCAATATCTTGTAACATGTATCATGCATATTATTAATAAAATACATCGTTGTCGCAGAACAATTAGATGAAAGAGTATGGGGGGACTAAGAACTCCACTAGAGGGGAAATGGTGCTTAAGTTAGGGAAATATTATTTTAATATTCCATAAGGCCCACATCTTGAGATATCTTAATCTAAGATTCCAAGAGGGGGAAAGCATATACAAGTGGAGCTCGTGAAGCTTCACAAAGACAAGTGTCAAGTTGGGGGGATATCACAATCGTTGGGAAAGGATGGGAGCCTTAGACTCTTACCATCAGTAGGCTGTCACTCTATTATGGCACTGGAATGGGGAAATCTTGGGGAAGCGAGTGATAATAAGAGTATCAAAATTATGTACTGGGAAGATACGGGTTTTCAGGCCTGTGACTCTGAAGAAGCGGGTTGTCAGACTCGTGGCAATCTCTCTCTTATGAGAGAACTATTGAAAATTGTTTGGTGGTGTGTTGGGAAATAACTACAGGGATCTGAGACTCTATATCTGACCTGTTGCTAAAGCCCTAGAAAGGAAGTGGGACAACTGAAGGACTATTTAGAAGAGAAGGGGCACACTTCCTGGGGTGGGACAGGCATGTGGGAAATGAGATTCTATAGGCTAGTTTCAACATTTGGCACCTTGAACTAGGATTAAGTATGGAGTATAGACCTTAGTCTGGCCTAGGAATCCTTCCCTAGTGGAGTTCTAGTCTCAGGTTGGGGGTGACCTACTATTGAGAGTTTATGAGAAACATAGTTTATGGATGGGAGGAACGTTTGAGGTCTGCACACAGTTGGTGTTTTTCATAAAAGTTAAGTGTCTCTTATGTGTAATTACATGTTTTCCACTGTTTGTAATATATTTAATTTGTTGTTGCAATTGTTTATATATTTATGCATGGTTTATATATGTTGTAGATCTACATGTTTTCTCATATGCAAGGCATTCTAAGTTAATAGGATGAAAAGAGTAGAATTGGTGTCATGTGGCCAACCTGTGTGGCTAGGGTCCTGACACTGTAGTATTAGAGTTTGGATCTTTGAGTATGTTGTAATGAGGATCGTTACATTCTGATATCAGAGCACAAGGTTCAACACTGAGCCTGCATGGGCTAGCTAGCAGAACTCTAGAGATACAAGTTGCAGAAAATTAGATCTTAGAGACATTTCTCTACTATGTTTGACAAAAATATCCCTATGAAATTAGGAAAGAATTGTGGGAAAAATCATGAATAAAGGAAGGAATTGGACTAAGAATTAAAATGTCCAAATTTTAATGGCAATCTGAGAAAGAAATTTTGAATTTGGGTGATTTTCAAAATTGGCAAAATCAGAAAATTTTGGGTATTTTTTCGTACAATAATGTCCACATTACGTGGAGGCCACATGTCAGCTAATGTGGTAAAAGAATGATGTGTAATTCCATGGTGGAAAGTACATTTTGGATGGAATGAAAGTTGGCAGATCATGTGGAGCCACAATGACAGGGTTCTTGTTTGTTCCACATGACTGCTGTGAAATCTTGGGAAATTCATCTATGTCTTGAAGTATCATGAAACAGGGTAAAGTTTCAATATTTGTCTAAGTATTGAAGGATATTGCAGAGCGTGGTGAGGTTCCGATATTTGACTAAGTATAGTGGATCGATCAGATAGATGAAACAATGGGTATGAAAGAATGACAAGAGGTCGCAGACCCACAATGAAGTCTCAAAATGTAACTAAGTATCAAGACTTCACGGGTGTAAAGAGGATGACAAAGAAGAGGTGTAACATCCCACAGAGCATGGTGGAGTCTCAAGAAATAGACTAAGATTCAGTTAGACGTGAGGGTCGTAGAAAAAGTAACAAGAATAGAGAATGGGTTGTGAACCCATGAAAAACTTAAGAAAAAATTCTAAGTAAGGGTGAAATGTTTTGATGATTGAGATTGAACCAGAGTCTAGATCAGATGATTGTTGAGTATCAAGGTCGTGTTGAGTGTTTTGATAGCCAAGATAATGGACCAATGGTCAATATCTAATTTAAATATAATTAGACAGTGGCTAAGCATTGAAGTTGTGATGCTAGAGCTAACAAATTTATCTTCCTTGTCATACCATTAATAGTCTTCCTGCTCAAATATTTTTAAGGGGACATGAGAATTATTCATGAGAATTCATGGACAACGGAGTCCATGTATTCACTCAAGAATGTATATAAAAAAATATACTAAGAATTCATAATGTAAGAAATCAAAAATAAATTATTTCTAGTGAAATTATGAAGAATAGAATGTTGCATAAAATGATGGATTTGTTAAATTCTTGTATCCTTACAAATCCTGTTGCATGCACATTTTGCAGAACTAAGAACATAATTCAAATTAAGTATAATTCAACAGAAAAATCAGTAAACCAAGACAAAGATGATTCCCAAGGAACTTTCAAATATGAAGATGAAGGAAGAATATTTGGTATGGGCGTGAGTGTTGTTGTAACATAATCCAATGGGAATGGAGAAGACAAAGAGGGGAGCATGAATTTGGTAGAGACTATAAAGAGTCTGCAAAGAGATGTGCAAAGTTATAAGGTTGTTAATGAGAGATTTATGAAGGCTAAGGATTAGCAATATAGAGTCAATATCAAGATGTTGCATATCTTAGATAGAATAGAGAAGAAAATGGGTAATGAGACAGATTCAAGAAAGTTCAAGAGTCATAGACCTCTTTGTAGAAGGAAAGAATCTAGAAGTGTGAGTAGACATCATCATCACTCACCAAGGAACTCAACTAGAAGGGCATACAATAGTATGAATATATGACCTATTAGAAAACATAAGAAGAGGTTTGGAGTAGATGAGCTACAAGGATAAATGAATAAGATTAAGCCTCCTACTTTTGATGGTGAGCACAAGAAACATGAAGATGTACAAACTTGGTTGTTGGGCATGAGGAATTACTTTTAGTTGCATAATTACTCTTCACATGTAGAGGGGAGAATTTCCATCTACCGGCTCAAAGGAAAAGCATCAATGTGGTGGGACTAGATTGTGCAAGTGAAATACATTGATGAGAAGAGGGTTGCTTGGAGGGAATTCAAAAGGTATTTTCAAAAGAAATACTTAACCAAATGTTATTATGAAAAGAAAATGGAGGAGTTATTTGAACTCAAGCTTGGGTAGATAAGTATGAAAGGATATTTCTAGAGCTTCTAAAATATGTTTCTTTCATCAAGGATGAAGAAGTTAAGATTCATAGGTACCTGAGTGGGATGATATCATTTTTTAGTGATAAGATACAATATGATGATCCCAAGACATTGGAGGAAACTGTTAGCACCATGATATTCATAGCTAAGGTTATAGGTTTGTCAAAAAGTTTGTAAATTCATATTTTGGTCTTTGAAAGACTAGAGTAATCCTAATTGAGTCACAGTGTGTGTGTGTGGTTTGTCTCATGAGATGGTTTAAAGTCCTTGGGTCATTGTTAAAATAAAAAGAAAGATGTATCTCAAAAGGGAGTCAAGTTATAGGTCTGAGTCAAAGAGTTTTTGTGTCTATTTCATAATAAATCATTACACAACATGAAAGACAATAAATTATTAAAGGATTTTTACCACATGAAATAATTTGAAAAGGTCCTTGGTTTTTGGATTTGAAATAATTTCACAAGGTGGGAAATGTTATGTCAAGGTCGAGTCATAAGTCTAGGAGGGAAAGTATTTTGAAATTGTATCAATAATGATCATCAGATGTGATTAATTCAATAAAATGGTGATGATCAAATCTCATGTCATTTGTACCTTGGCAACTGAAAAAATGTGTGCGATGCGCAAGTTACTTGAATGAGTTTGAAAAGTCTTATCATAAAAAAACGGGTACTTTTCCCTTTCAAATCTCTTTGTATCATCTCGTACATGCATCTTTGCCACCTTTTATCCATTTGCATGCATCCTCTACCTGTGAATCAGTCATTTCCTCTCGAGAAAGCTGCAAGAATCCTATGCTACACAAACTAGTTTCTCGCTACGCAAATCATGTGCAGGTTCACTTGCTACGCAAGCTCTGCGTATCATTCTTCGCTACACAAACTCTGTTTCATTTTATCTCACTACACATTCCATATTCACTTGTTTTTTGTGTAAAAACCATTAAAGCATGTTTTTTCCATGCTATTATACTTCCTCAATAGCCTGCCTCTCATACAGTGAAATCTTTTGTGCTAATTCGAGCAAACCCTAGCCCTGTTGATTAACTGTGTAAGTTACCTATTGAGTTTTGAAGACCTCTCTGCCTATAATAGTTTCAAGTTCATCTTGCATAAAAATCCATAGATCTATGAAAACACAAGAGAAGAAGAAGTACATGGGAGGAAACGTGCTGAGGTATGAGCCACAAAGTCTAACTTTGGTGAATTCAGACCCTGCATTCAGAGTGTCTTTTGAGCAAGTTGGGTGCATAAGGTTTTGTGAGAAGATCCAAGGGTATAACTTGTAGTTAATAGAGCAGTTTTCCCTAAATTATAATGGTGTCCATAAAACAATTGTTGAGGTCATTTTTCCAGTGTCAGAGAAGACAATAGTTGTTGCAACAAAGATTCCAATCCAAGGAGAAAAATGGTTTAAATGTATGCCTCTTGATATTGTGTTTTATATTGATTTACTCAAGCCCAAGTACAGAAAGAATAAGATTGGTGCCACTATCCCCAGGGAGTATTTTTTGGAGCCCTATGAGAAGCTATTGAGGGTAATCCAAAGGTATTTCACTTGTGAGAGTAGGTTTGACAGGGCTTACCAGTACCATGTAAGACGCCTCATGTATTTCACGGGAAATATCCCCCTAAACTTACCTTTTTACCTGTATATAAGCTTAGGTAAAATGGAAGATAAATTCCAAGTCAGGGATGACCAACTTAAGAGTAGCTTTTTTCACTTTTCCTTGGTAAAGATACTATTGGTTAAGGAGCTTACAAAACTGAACAGGGATTGGGACTCCTTATTAGCCTCAAAAAATACCCCCCTAGACCCCAAAGGAGATACCCCCTTATCTACAAAAATATTGGCCTCTAACATTTCAGGTTGGAAAGGAAGAAGTGTTGCAGAATAGGGAAAAGGAAAATGAAAGGAGATTGAGGGCCCTTCACCAAGCCAACCAGTTCTGAAGAAGGGTAGGAGGCTACAATTCACTGATGATTCAAAGGAGACACATACACCCAGCATACCAACCACCAGGCCAACTGCTAGAAGGCTTCCCACACCCACAGTGAAGACATATTTGGTTGAACCTTCAACTCAATATATGGATGGAGAAAAAATGCAGTCAGGAGAAAGGGAAAAAGAACTCAGGGAGCTGGAAAATCAACTCAAAGAGGATCATCATGTAATAGCTCAAATATACCAAGAGAGAAGAGAATTGAAAAGGAAATTGGCTGAGAAGGTTCCTGATGTTCAAACATCACCAATTAAACAATTTTCAAAGAAGGAAATCTCAAAGGAGAGGGAAGTTATGCAAAGCCCTAAGACAACAGTTTTGGCCAAACCTACAACTCCTATGACAAGATCCTCAACCAAAAAGGTGATTTTATATGCACATGACTAGCCTGTAGAAATTGAGAAACCTCACACTTCACCTAGAGAAGGAGAAAAAACTATAAAATGGCTCAACAAGCAATTAAGGGAAGCCCAAGACCAAATTATTCAGCTTAGGGAAGAAAAAAGGATATCAAAAGATAGAATAATGAAACACTTTCAAGAATGAAAACCATCCATAGATGATGCATGTGCATCCCTTTCCAACACCCAGTCAAAACTGAAAAGAAATGCAGTGCTACTTAGACAAGTAGGAAAATTGAAAGTGCAAAATTTGACATTAAGAAAGGAAAACAGGTATCTAAAACAAAAAATGTAGCTAAGTGATGAATCTATAAGGAGGATAGAACTACTTGCAGAAGTAGTAGAGATATGAATGAAGAAACCTCACAAGTTTTTCTTTTTGGGGAAAAGAGTCACTACAGGATTTTGGGTGTTTTGCTATAATTTTGCTCACTATACAAAGATGCAATTTAAATGGTGATAAAAGAGGGAGGATGTTATCAGGTTCAATATGTGTTATACACAACATTTTTGCACTCCCTGTACCTTTGATTCAAAGAATCATGACGACATAAAGCCACCTCCTAAGCATAGTTGCAGTTTTATCTAAGAAACTATCATACACAACACTTACATAGCGAGCTCTCACTACAGAAGTACTTTAAGAACACATGTTTAGTAAGAACAACAATATGTAATGGGTATACATTTTTTGAGGTAAGAACAGGTATCCATGAAGTTGTTTCCACCAAAATTTGCACGGGTTTCAAGAAAAATCAAGTGCGCTACGCAAATTTGCTATGCAAATGTTGTAGGTAGCACTTGCACAACGTTAGCTCCAGTTTGCTATTGAAAGGTGGAAGAGTTACTCAACAACACACCAAATGCCTCGAAATGGTCTCCAGATGCACCTGACAACTCATCACACCATCATATTCGAATTTTGCTCAAGATATATGATTGTATAATATATTTTGTTTTACATAAAGATGGTCAAAATCGAATTTACTATTTTTATTAAAGTTGTTTAGGAGTTGTTCTCCTTCAATGTAACCAGATCCATGATCATAGGTGGCAGTAGTTCGACTCCTAGTAGCCTAGTGTGGAAATAGGCTCTTATATATTTGATCACTTTTGATGTAAAAAGGGGTTGGTAGAAGCAAGGACATTTTGCTTGATATTGTAAAAATATTTTGAATCTAAATGAAATACAAATGCAGAAGTCCAGAACTTTTCAAGAAAAAGATTCTAATGGTGGTGGCCTGAAGTTTGTGCTCTAGTATTTGTATGTACATCTTGTTTTCTTATTCTTCATTTGCTTTTCATATGTTTAAATTGAAGATTAATTTTTAAAGGGTCTAAGATTCATCTTAATGGTGCCTTAGATTCAAACGATTTAAACTTTGTGTTTCTTTCTTAACTTATCATAATTCATCTTTCATGGTGCTCTTATTTTTTTATATGTTTAATTCTTCTTTCACTCTACACAACAAATTTAAAACATAAAGTTTATCACCTACTTGGAATTTGTTTCTTTGAATATTTCCACCTACCAGTCATTGTTTTCATTCGTTTTCAAAGGTTGACTCCATTTTCCAAGAGATCCTTCTCCTTCTTGCCAACAAAAATCTATAAAAATCTCTTCAATCATCAAAACCTAGCCATCAAATCTAGCAAGAAAACATATCTATTAGAGACTAAGTGACAAGAGAGATCCCTCTCTGAACTGAATAGGCTAGTTTCCATTTCTAAAGTGGTTTTGTGGTTACCTCTGTAAGTTGTTTCTTCAGCCAAACAATTTACTCAGTGTTAACATAAACCATAAGGAGATCTAAATGCCTCCATGATCAACATAGAGGAATACCAAATTACCAAAAGGATTGGGAAGTTAAGAAGAAAGGAAAGATAGAGCAGAGGAAGAAGGGGACTAAGCCACCATTCTTTAGAAATATTTCTCAGGGACAACCCACTTCTAAGGAGCCTAGAATGACAGAGACAATGGGGAAAAGACCAAGGAAATAACCTATGAAGTTTTGGGGTTGTGAGGGATATCACATGTAAATATATTTCCCTCATAGAGATGAAAAAGTGAGGACGGTTCACAATGTACAACAAGATTATACAGTTGAAGACATGGGCATAAATGTACCAAGGATCTATGCAACCCTAGATAATGAGCAAGCCAAGTTTTATTCCCATATGATTGAAGTGGAAGGTAATATAAATGACCAACCCATTGTTATTTAATTGATTCAGGAGCTAGTCATAGTTATCTAGATTCTAATATGGTGTAAATATTTCATTTGACAAAAAACAAGCCCGAAAAACCTTGGTTGGTGTAGCTAGCTATAGGAGCTAAAAGCAAAATTAATGAGATCATCAAGGATTTCCCAATAGACATGAATGGACTGTATACAAAGGATGATTCGAAAATCATACCTTGGGGATAATATGACTTCCTAATTGGTATGGATTGGTTGGAAAATCATCATGTTGTCCTATATTTCTATAACAAAGAATTTACTTTCTTGGATAAAGAAGGAAACTTGAGGGCAGTTCAAGGTATTTCAAGAGAAATAACCCTTAGAGAAGTTTTAGCTTTGCATTTGAAGAAAAGATTCATGAAAGGATGCCAAATATTTGCAATCCATATGGAGGAGGCACCTAAGGATAAAGTGCCAAGCATTGAAGGTTTTGATGTCCTAAAAGAGTTTGAGGATGTATTTAAAGAGATATTGGGATTTCCACCCAAGAGATATATTGATTTCTCTATCAATTTGATGCCTAGAGTTTCATCGGTGTCCAAGCCTCCTTATATGATGAGTACACCAGAGTTGAAGGAATTGCAAATGTAGCTTGACAAACTTTTGAAGAAGGGGTATATATGCCCAAGTTTGTCAGCTTTGGGTGCCCTGATACTATTTGTGAAAAAGAAGGATGGGACGTTGAGGCTTTGCATTGACTTCAATCAACTAAATAAGGTGGCTTTGAAGAACACATATCTTTTTCCAAGGATAGATGATATTTTTTATCATCTAAAGGATGCAAATATATTTTCCAAGATTGACCTTAGATCGGGATATCATCAAGTGAGAATCAAAGAAGAATATATCAACAAGAATGCTTTCAGAATGAGAAATGGCCATTATGAGTTTACAATGGTGCCATTTGGGTTGTCAAATGCACCAACTTTTGTTATGTGTTTTATGAATGGTGTTTTCATAAATTACTTGGATAAGTTTGTCATTGTCTTTCTATATGGCATTATTATCTACTCAAAATCTAAAGAAGAGCATGAGAAACACTTGAGAATGGTGCTACAAGTATTGAGGGAGAATCAATTGTATGCAAAGTTAAACAAGTGATCATTTTACCAGAGGCAGATACATTACTTGGGCCATATCATTTCATAGGAAGGGATAATGGTGGATCCAGAGAATATAAGAGCCATTGAGGGATGGCCAGTACCAAAGAATGTCATAGAGGTCAGGTCATTCCTAGGACTTGCAGGGTACTATAGAAGATTTATTGAAGGATTCTCAAGGATTGCACACCCAATCACATCTTTGAAAAAAAGGGGTGTGAGATTCAAGTGCACTTCTGATTGTGAAATAATTTTCCAATACTTGAAGAGTTTTTTTACAAGTGCACCAATTTTGAGAATTGCTAATCCTAATGAAGATTTTTCCATGTGCATTGATGCATGAAAATAAGGGCTTGTATGCAAAGTTAAACAAGTGATCATTTTACCAGAGGCAGATACATTACTTTCATGCATTGATGCATGAAAATAAGGGCTTGGTAGTCTCTCTCTTGTGAGAGAATTGTCGAAGATTGTTTGCTGGTGCACTGGGAGATATCTACAAGGCTTTGAGACTTTATGTTCAACCTATTGTTGAAGCCTCAGAAAGGAATTGGGGAAACCGAAGGACTATTGAGCAGAGAAGGGGAACACATCCTGGGGTGGAATAGGCATGTGGGAAATGAGAGTCTGTAGGCTAGTTTCACTAGTTGGCACCTTGACTTGGGATTAACTGTTGATTATAGACCTTGTTTTGTCCTAGGAAGCCTTCTTTAGTGAGTTCTAGTCTTAGGTCGTGGGTGACCTACTGTTGAGAGTTTATGAACATAAGAGTCTATGGCTGGGAGGAAGATTTGAGGTTTGCACTCAGTTGGTGTTTTTCATAAAATATAAGTTTCTCTTATGTGTCATTACATGTTGTCTACTGTGTGTAATATATTTAATCTATTGTTGTAACTATTTGTATATTATGCATGGTTTATATATATTGTAGAACTGCATGTGTGCTCATATGCAAGGCATTCTAAGTTAATAGGATGAAAAGAGAAGAATTGGTGTCATGTTCCCAACCTGCATGGATAGGGACATGACACCGTAGTAACATAGTTTGTATCTTTGAGTATGCTAGTAACAAGGGTCGTTACATTGGAAGTTCATCCATGCACAATGAACTGGGTCATGAGACCATACCTAATTCACAAAACCTCAAATTAATGCCCATATTCCACTCATAAATAAAATGTTCCCTTTATAGAACCCATGTGAGGGCCCTTTAGGGACCCATGCATATCCTATAAGCTTTAGAAAACTAAGTGTTAGGGCCTTTAAACTCACTATTTTGTATCCATGGGCCTTGTCTCAAGGCTCGAGCATCATCCTTGGTGTGCAGAACTTTCAATTTGTACCCTCATCCCTCTTGTATACTAAATATTCCCTCTTTAGTGCTTTTGTAGTGGTTATGGGTCCCATGCGTGGACCAAGAGCCCTAGAAAAACAAACATTGGGGCCTAATTCCTTATTTTTTGGCACTAATCCATAGCTTGGGCCTTAAGTCCTATGAAAAAAATAAAAAAATTTCTTGTATCCCACGCATAGGCTAAATATTCCCTCTTTAGTAACTTTGTGGTGATTTTGGGTCTTCTACTTGGACCATGAACCTTAGAAGCAAGTGTTACAACCCAAGGCATTAGTTTCATCATTGACATTGACTTAGGAATCGAGACACATTCTTGGTGTCAAACCTTAAATTGGTTCTCATATTTCACTTATAGGAAAAAATCTCTTCAATTCCTTTATGGTGTTCTGGGTCTCAATGTATTCCCCATGAGCCTTATAATCATGTTTTGGGATGTAGATCTAATTTTTGTCCCATAAACCATGGTAATAAATAAAAAGCTCTGGGTTTGTGTAATATGTGTTAAGCTCCTTTGATGACGAAGAGAAGCCAACTATTTAGAGTTAAGATGGATCTAAACTAGTTTATAAGAAGGGCAAATTATCATATTAAGGTTTACTTTGACCAATTTGATTTGTTTGGACTATTGAATTGTAAACCTGAGTTGTTCACATGGTGATGTTATGTTACAACCACTAAACTACAACTAGACACATAATAACATGAAATTCGTTAAATATCCAACAACATTAGGAATTGATCAGCTAACCCCTTAAACTATTTAAAAACAAAAACATCACATATCTCATTAAACTATTTAAAAACAAAAAACATCACATATCTCATTTATATTGAAATATACAATATACCTAACTTCTCTTATAATACCAATACTTATACAATAATATCAATAAATTAAAAAAAAAACTATTATGTGATGTAATAGTTCCATATTTCAAAAGGTCATAGTCCTCTTTATAAAATCATTAATATTATTGACAATTATCAACATTAGCATTTAATAGAGTAACATGATAAACATTATCATTAATATTATTGACAATTATCAACATTAGTATTTAATAGAGTAACATGATAAACATTGCAGTTGAAATCATTACATGGTTATGTGAATGTCGAGAAATAATTTCAAGCAAAAACAATGTGGCCCAAAACCTTTGAATCTACGGTGGAATATATTTAGAATATGATAACGTTTATGATCATGGTATCTTATCCACCCACACACGGGCAAGTGTCTTGTCATTTAGCCATAGGTTTTATTATAAAACTTTATTCTCACCAAAGTTATACCCATATTCGAGATAACCATAGATAAAACAATAATGATTTAAGTTTCAGGTTTTTGAGTTTAGTTTAGGCGTTTGAGATAGCAATGGTGAAGGTTGAACTTTTAATTAAAATAAATAAAAATAATTTTTTTTTATTAATATGTACATGTTTGATTATTTTTATAGGAATGAGATAAAGAGTAAGTTAAAAAGTGGACATCTATTTTTTAGTATTTTGTTTATGTTATGGAAGATTTTGAATTGGATAACATATATAAATGTATTGGAATAATAATAATAATAATCTTTTTTTAAGGTCACTTTGTTCAACGATTTGATTGGTAAAGTCCACGAAGATATATATACTCTACCCTACTTCCTTCTCATGAAGCAACACATGTTTTTAACCATTAAGTCCACTCAAGTTGTGGATATGAAATCTTCAACTAAAATAAAAAAATAAAAGAAGAAAAAAAATAATAAAAATATAAATATGTAACCTCATAAATATAAGATAAAAAGTAAATT
>SNQJ01S0001899.1:30181-55366 GCA_010110895.2 Picea sitchensis | reverse complement strand
TATATATATATATATATATATATGTTGCATGTATGTGTTAATGTTGCTTCCACATGAACATGTGTATGAATAGAGTATTGATGTCTATTTAATTTCATTAGATAAATATATATTTATAATTGTGAATACCATATGTTATTTCTATTTTCCGGTTAAGTTTTATAAGTGATTATTTACGTAAAGTTACTCGGTAGCATGGCCTGGCCTGTTGTTTAAGGTCGAGAATGTTAAAGAAATGGTACCAGAGTAGTAAAGGAAAAGTTAAGATTTTTTGGGTAGTGTTACCTGGCAGAGGTCGATGGGCGAGGGACATTAGAAATTGGTCTCAGATCTAGTTGGAAAGAGATAAGGTTGTTTGGGTAGCGTTACGCGACAAAGGTCGATGGATGGGGGATGTTACAAATTGGTATTAGAGCCATGGTTTCGACACTGATCTTGGATGGGCCATGTTAGTGGTTATTGAGACAAATATTTCAGAGTGAATTGTTGTCGAAGGGACAAAATTTGAGGTTCAGAGCGTCCTTAGGTGCAAGGAGTGCATCGACAGAGTCTTTGAATTAAAAAGATCGAGAGAAATAACTTGAGTTTTCTCGTGAATGGAAGTGAAGATCTGTTGCAAGGAGTGCACATATCCGAAAGTTAACTAAGTGTCAAAGAAACCCTCTAATGAGAAAGGGGTTCGAGAAACGAAGCTCAGGAGAGATAGCGGGAAGAAATATTCAAAGGGGGAGAAACTCTCAAGATTTAATGAGTTAATGACTAGGATTTCTTCAGGAGGAAACAAAGTCATCCAGACCGTTAGATCTGGAAAATTTGCGAGGCGGTTAGCCATAAGTTCCTTTGGAAATCCATAGAGTAATGGAGTCCGTCTGTGCCATCGATCTAAGAGAGAGGATACGTGGYGAAAATTCATGGACTTTGGGTGAAAACGAGTGTGGAGAGGTTGAAACTCCTGAAGCCCGAAGACCTAAAATGAATTGTAGCCATCGATCTATGGGAGACACACATCAATAGATACTCGACTTTAGGTAAAATCACTTCGGGAGAAAATGATTGTGGAGAGGTTGAAACTACCGAAGCCTGAAGAGCCGAAGTGATTTGTAGTCATCGATCTGTGGGAGACATGCATCAACAAATCGTCTAATTCAGGTGAAATAACTCTGGGAGAAAGCAAGTGTGGAGAGGCTTAAACTACCGAAGCCCGAAGAGCTAAAGTGATTTGTAGCCGTCGATCAGTGGAAGACACGTGTCGGTAGATTGCTTACTTCACAAGTAGGGAGAAAGCAACGCAGAGCGCCACGTGGTAGGACACATGAAGCTGACACGTGGTCCAATTAGGCAGGTGACACAAGGTAGTTAAACTTGGCGAAGAAATTATCTAGATTGAGCCTACATTAACTTTGATCACGATCTATCAAGATCAATCGCCTAGAGGCATTGYGAAGATCGAAGTTGTGCGAAAGATAATTCTACAAGGAGGTTCTGCAATCCAAACCACAGTTTCCCAGAAGGGGTATGTGTCAACGTGGGGACAATTGCAGAACGATTGGYGAGTTACTCCAAAACTGCCAAGCCCTACCCCCACAATTTCAAAAGTACTAAAGTTGATGTGATGTTTTCAACATTTATTAGTTCAAGCATGGAAACCTTGGGCCCTAGTGGATGCGTGGCGCCATATTGTGAAGTCCAAAGACTTGACACTCCAGAAGAAGTGGTGCATGAAGGAATTTGGACCGTAGATCCACCATTATTTGCGCATTCTACAGTTCGTTGTTCTGTGATGTGGTGACACACAGAAAAAGGGGAACCTCTGAAGCTTCAGAGCCTGAAGTTTCAACACTTCGGATAAGAGCCCAAATCATTAGCATTTGGTCCCAGACATGGTCACAGGTGAACCAAGGACTGAGGAAGAAGGGGCTAGCGCCAAATGGTGAATTGTTACATAACAGAACGAGGCTTAGAAATAGAATCATGGGGATTCTTGATCGATGCAGAACCACTAAAAATGGAGTCTGATGTTCTTTCTGTTGAATCAAATTGTCTAATTCCTATGGAAAATTATTAAAGATTGATATCCTGACAAATATTTGGTTGACTACACCTTTCACAAAGTTAACAATTGATGGAACTGAATCGAATTGTCGCATAGTGCATAGGAATGGAGGAGACACATGATGCTTACAGTTCAGAGAATGAAGCAAGAGGAAGGGATGTCCATTTGGGAATTGAAGGAACAAACTCCAATGGGCATGGAGAAGAGAAATATAAAGAAGGAAACATGATGAAAATCATTGAAAACTTGCAGAAAGATGTCCAGAATCACCGAGCGGATAACAAAAATCTCATAAAATCCAGGTAGCAACAAGGATAATTCAACATAAATTTGATGCAGAGCCTGGAAAGAATCGAAAAGAAGTTGGATAAGGAGAGTGGCTCAAGAAAAACATGGAGTCACGGGACCCCTGAGAAGAAAGGAAGATCAAGGAGCATTAGTAGGCATCATCGTCACTCCCCGAAACATTCCAATGAGAGAGCACACAATATTTCAAGTCCATCTCCTGCTAGAAAGCATAGGAAATAAGAAGTGGATGAAATGAAGGGTGAAATGAATAAAATCAAGCCTCCTACTTTTGACAGAGAACACAAGAAATATGAATATGCTAAGACATGGTTACTGGGCATGAGGAAATATTTCCAACTGCAGAACTATTCTTCTCATGCAGAGGGAAGAATTTCCATTTACCAAATTAAAGGAAAGGCATCCATATGGTGGGATCAACTTGTGCAAGTAAATAAATTCATAGAGAAGAATGTTACATGGAGGGAATTCAAGAGACATTTTGAAAAGAAGTACTTAACTAAGAGGTATTATGACAATAAAATGAAAGAGTTCTTTGAACTCAAGATGAGAAGTATTTCCATTGATGAGTATGAAAGAAGATTCTTGGAGTTGTTGAAGTATGTCCCCTTCATCAAGGATGAGACAATTAATATTCAAAGGTATATGAGTGGGATGCCATCTATCATTGGTGACAAAATCCAATATGATGATCCTAAAACTATGGAAGAAACCATAAGGAGAGAAAAATTCCTATATGATCAACAAAAAGAAAATCCTACTTTCCAAAAAGCTTGGGAAGACAAGCAGAAGTTTAAGAGGGAGAAAAGGTAGAAGGGGAACAAACCGCCATTTTTTAGGAATTTCCCTTAAGGACATACAGTTTTGAGAGAGCCCAAGATGGATGAAGTAGGTGGGAAAAGGACAAGGCTAACACCTATGGAATGTTGGGGTTGTAAAAGAGATCTTAGGTATAGAGTTTGTCCTCAGAAAAAGGACAAGGTGAGAGCTGTTCACAATGTTCAGAAAGATGAAGTAGTGGAGGACATGGGCAGAAGAGTACCAATGATCTATGCATCTATCGAAAACAATAAGGATGAGTTTCAATCACACATGATTGAAGTTGAATTTATGATCAATAACCATGCCTGTACTATTTTAATAGACACAGGAGCTAGTCATAGTTATATAGATCCTAAAGTTGTGGAAAGATTATGCTTGTCGAGAAGCAAGCATGAGAAATATTGGCTGGTACAGCTGGCTACAGGAGCCAAGAGGAAAGTTGTTGAGTCAGTTAAATCATGTCCAGTGGACATGAATGGACTAAGTACCATGGAAGATCTGAATATCTTTCCTTTAGGTTCATATTATTTCCTAATTGGCATGGACTGGTTGGACCAACACCATGCCATTTTAGACTACCATAAAAAGGCATTCACTTGCTTGGATGAGGAAGAAAATTGGAGAGTAGTACAAGGAACTCCCAGGGCAATTGCTATTAGATAAATTTCAGCAATGCAACTGAAGAAATGGTATAGGAAAGGATGTCAATTAATTGCAGCTCATATGGAAGAAGCATCTTAGGATATAGTGCTAATTTTGGAGGACTATGCAGTCTTGGAAGATTTTGAAGATGTTTTCAAGGAGGTACCAGGACTACCCCCAAAGAGAGATATTTATTTCTCTATAATTTGATGTCTGGAGTAGCCCCAGTGTCAAAGACTCCCTACAGAATGATTTCACCAGATCTAACGGAATTACAAATGCAGCTTGGAGAGATTTTGAAGAAGGGGTATATCCTCCCAAGTGTATCACCTTGGGGTGCCCCAATTTTGTTTGTAAAGAAGAGATATTGACCAATGAGATTGTGCATCGATTTCAGATAGTTGAACAAAGTGACTATAAAGAACAAGTATCCTTTACCAAGGATTGATGATATCTTTGATCAATTAAAGGATGCAAATACATTTTCAAAGATAGATCTCATGTTAGGATACCATCAAGTAAGGATTAAAGAGGAAGACATCAACAAGACCGCCTTCAGAACAAGGTATGGTCATTATGAATTCACAGTGGTTCCATTTGGGTTATCAAATGAACCCATTGTTTTCATGTGCCTAATGAATGGTGTATTAAGAGAATATCTAGACAATTTTTTCATAGTATTTTTGGATGACATCCTGGTTTATTCAAATTCAGAGGAAGAGCATGAACATCATCTGAGGATGGTGTTGCAAGTTCTAAGATATAACCAGTTGTATGCCAAATTGAGCAAGTCCTCATTTTACCAAAAGTAGATTCAGTATTTTGGACATATCATTTCAAAGGAAGGGATAACAGTGGACCTAGAGAAGATAGAGTCCATTAGAGGATGGTCAACACCTAAGAATGTGACATAAGTCAGATCCTTTATGGGTGTAGCTAGATATTACAGAATATTCATTGCAGGGTTTTCAAAAATTGCTCACCCAATCACTTCATTCAAAAGGAAGGGGATAAAATTTTAGTGGACAGAAGAGTTTGAAAAGAGCTTCCATCATTTGAAGCAGTTGTTAACCAATTCTCCAATAATGAGGATTGCATATCTGAATGAAGATTTTGTAGTTTGTACAAATGCATGTAAAGAAGGACTAGGGGTAGTCCTCAGTCAGAATAGATTTGTGGTATGTTATGAATCTAGAAAGCTGAAGGAACATGAAAAGAACTATGCAACTCATGATTTGGAGTTGGAAACCATAGTGCACACCCTGAAGAAATGGAAGCACTACCTCATGGGAAGGAGGTTTGAACTGAGGACATACCATAACGGTTTGAAGTATTTGTTTGATCAGCCAACCTGGAATGCTAGGCATAGTATATGGTCGAAATTCCTTTCTGAGTATGACTTTGATATCCATCATATCAAAGGAAAGGAGACCAAAGTGGTTGATGCACTCAGTAGGAGAGTGAATGAGTTGCATGTTACATCCATTAGAATGTATCAATCAGATTTGAAAGAAAGAATTGTGGAGGATGAAAAATTAGATTTGCAGTACATGGAATTGGTAACAAAATTGTAGCAAGGTAAAATGCGATAGAAATTTGAAGATTATAAATTGGAAGATGATGGAACACTTCTGTACAAAAATAGAATTTATGTACCTAATTTCTAGGAATTGAGAATTATGATCTTGAAAGAAATGCATAATGTGCCTTATGTTGGGTGCCTTGGATATCAGAAAACAATGGCAGCAGTCAAGGGCCATTACTTTTGGCCAGGTATGAAGAAGGAAATTGCATAATACATCGCTATATGTATGGAGTGTCAAAAGGTCAAAGCTGAACATAGGCACCAATAGGGTTGCTACATCCTTTACCCATTCTTGAGTGGAAGTGGGAAGTGGTGACAATGGATTTCATCATCGGATTTCCTAGAGCAAGCATGCAACGTGATTCCATCATGGTGGTGATGGATAAGCTTATGAAATCTTCTCATTTTATTCCATTGAAAACTACTCACAAGGAAGCTAATGTTGTTGATATCTATATGAAGGAAGTAGCACGATTGCATGGTATTCCCAAGACAATTTTGTCTGACAGAGACCCAAAATTTACCTCAAAGTTTTGGAGATGGTTATTCAAAGGGTTTAGAACAAATATAAACTTCAACACAACCTATCATCATGATTCTGATGGGAAAATAGAAGGGGTGAACCAAGTGATAGAGGACATGCTAAGGATGTATGTGATGGTAAGAATACCTACACTTGGTAGAATTTTCCTACAAAAATGAGTATCAAGCATCATTGAAGATGAGCCTGTTTGAAGCACTTTATGGAAGAAATTGAAACACACCAATAAGCTGGGACAACCCAACTGATAGGGAAGTGGTTTGGCCAGAGTTGCTCAAGCAAATGTAAGAGAAACTGTTGAATATTAAGAAAAATTTGAAGGCTTCCCAAGACATACAAAAAAGTTATGCTGATAAGAATAGAACCCACAAAGAGTTTAAAGTGGGTGACCATGTTTTCTTGAAAGTGAAATCCAACAGAAGTTCCTTGAAGCTGGGAAGTTGTTCCAAGTTGGCAGCCAGATATTGTGGGCCATTTGAAATCCTAGAAAGGATTAGACTAGTTGCATATATGCTTGCATTGCATGCATCCATGACTGTACATAATGTGTTTCATGTTTCATTTCTTAAGAAATATATACCTGATGCTAATCATGTTATTGATTGGAATGTGATTCAGGTGGAGCGAGAAGGCGTCTTGCAAGTGAATCTGGTGCGCATATTGGACCGGAAGAGAAAACAACTCCGGAATCAAGCCATCGATCTTGTAAAGGTCCAGTGGACTTGTTACGGTCCTAAGGATGTGACATGGGAGCATGAGGATGTTATGCGGGCATAATACCCACATCTTTTTGAAGATTTTGAAAATCTTGTTGATACTGTGTAAATAAGTTGCATTGGGGACAATGCAAAAATAAGGGGAGGGGATTGTAGCATCCCAAGGCTGATCCCCTGCTGAATTGTAATTATGCTTATAAGCTGGTGAACCAAGTGGTTATAAGCTGAGAGTCTTATGTGTTTGTTAGGCTGGTGAACCAAATGCTAAGGCCAATGACCCTAATTTTGTATATGTAAATACACACATATCATTAATAAAATTACACTGTTGCGTGTAGGCCCTCCACGAAGAAAGAGTTATGGGGGACTAAGCTCCACTATGTGGTGAAGGGGCTAAGTGTCTAGGAATAGGGGCTAAGCTAGAGGGATTAACTATAAAGGAATAATATTATATTATTATTTTTTACAAGCTAAGGTTTGATATAACCATGTTGTCCTAAGTTCCTGAGGGAAAGGGGGTCGAGTGTTAAGTGGAGCTCATGCAACTTCAGGGATGTGTGTGTCAACCTGGGCGCATGCAATTTTAAGTGGGAAAGTCAGCTTGTTGGGGGGAAATGACAGATCGGTCTCACAATTCTCACGAATGTCACAAATCCTTCACCATTACGTCTGTACTCTCACAAGGTTATTAACCTTGGATGAGAGTCACACTCCCCACTGATGCATGTGTGATTGTAACATGCAGTTACTGGATGTCGCCCTATGTGTTTTACCTATGAAGATAACGCATTTGTATTCTCCTGAGTCGTGTTGTGTCTTAGCGTTTGGCTGTTGCCACTTTCGGTGTCCATACGCATTTTCTATTTCTGTCGTCACCCATATGTTAGCTGAATGCAGTTGTTGTATTTCTTAGGATTTGAAATGAAGAACCAGGTTGTCAGGCCTGTGAGCAACTCTCCCAGGTGAGAGAGTCTATTGGGAAGTGAGTTCTCCTGGAAGGGAGTCCTGTAACAAGTATAGTACTCTGAGACTTCTGGTCCAACCTGTTGTTGAAGCCCAAGGTAAGGGAGGTGTAGTAGCTAATGGACTTGTATTAGTGAAGGTGTACCCTCTTGGAGTGGATCAGGCATGTGGGAAATGAGGGTCTATGGGTTGTGGGTGCAAGTGGCTCCTGGGATAAAAGATCATTCTTGTTGTTCTATGCAACTTCCTTGTTTTCCTTGCCAAGCATAGAATTCCCTTGCTTAGTGGAGTTTAGTCCCAACTCAGGGGTGACCACTGCTGACCATGATGAGAAGTGTGGTATAAGGCTGGGAGGTTCATGGAAGGTCTGCATGCATTTAATGGTAATGTACTAAAAGATAAGTACCAATTTTGTGTTCGATGTATGCTGTGTATTTGTATTTGTATTTGCATTATAATTAATGAGTAATGCCTATATATATATTGCATGTATGTCTTCCATATGAACATGTGTATGAGTAGAGTATTGATGTCTATTTAATTGCATTAGATAGATACATATTTATAAGTGTGAATACCAGATGTTATCTCTATATTCCGGTTAAGTTTTATATGTGATTATTTTCGCAAAGTTACTCGGTAGCATGGTCTGGCCTGTTGTTTAAGGCCGGGAATCTTAAAGAAATAGTATCAGAGCAGTAAAGGAAAATTTAAGGTTGTTTGGGTAGCGTTACCCAGTAGAGGTCGATGGCCGGGGGACATTACAAATGGGTATTGGAGCTACTTGGAAAATGTCTTCCGTATGAACATGTGTATGAGTAGAGTATTGATGTCTATTTAATTGCATTAGATAGATACATATTTATAAGTGTGAAACCAGATGTTATCTCTATATTACGGTTAAGTTTTATATGTGATTATTTTTGCAAAGTTACTCGATAGCATGGCCTGGCCTGTTGTTTAAGGCCGGGAATGTTAAAGAAATAGTATCAGAGTAGTAAAGGAAAATTTAAGGTTGTTTGGGTAGCGTTACCCAGTAGAGGTCGATGGTCGGGGGACATTACAAATTGGTATCGGAGCTAGTTGGAAAAAGATAAGGTTGTTCGGGTAGCGTTACTTGAAAAAGGTTGATGGTCGGGGGACATTACAGTTAAGCATCTGATTACAAACTTTGAAATTATGAATCAGTTCAAAGAAGTCAAGCTTGGAATGCCTGTCATGTCATATAATTCCTGCATTGACCTGACTTGGAGATTCTGATAAAGGAAATGATAGATTATGATATTCCTTCTGACTTGCAATGGAAGGATATAATCTGGATGGGTAAGAAAAAATATAGTTTTCCAGTGCCTAGTAAATTATGTCTAGATGTCAATGAAAGACAACGAATCACATGAAGGGTCAAGACAGAGTCATAGGGCGAGGAAAGGGACCGAAACTATAGAGTATCCATAATCTGGATCAAGAAACATTTTCTAGTTGATCATTGTAATCGGTTTCAAAACCAAAACGTTTCTTTGTAATCATTGTAATTGGTTTCAAAACCGAAATGTTTCTTTGTAATCATTGTAATCAGTTTCAAACCGAAGGGACTCATCTTGTATAAATATTAGTAGTTCCAAATGTATTAGGGTTTGGCAGAAGTGCAAGGGAATGATTTTAGATATTTGGAACTTGAATGTAATTTTCTGAAAATGAGTAGAATGCACATGTAGATGTATTGAAATTTCCACGAAAATATTCTAATGGTGATGGTCTGATATTTGTTTTCTTTCTTCGTATGCATTTCTTGTGTTCTTGATTTCATTTTCACTGTCTTCTGTTTAAATTGGATAGATAAAGGCCCATAATTCATCTTATGATGCTTTTGGATTAATCAATTTAAACGATGTTAAGTTCTTCCTATCTAATTCAAAATTCATTTTATTTAATGATCTAATGTAGTTATATGCTTTTCCTTTCTTCTTACACTCTGCAAATTACAATTTATAAATCAGATTCTTCGCCTCATTTAGCCTTTATCCTATGGAGAGTTCAACTGACCAATCAATGCTTCCATTCATTTTCATAAGTTTGACTCCATATCCCTAGGTGTATCTCCTCTTCATTTCCAACAAAATTATAAAAAAAAACCTTTCAAAGTAACAAAACTTAGCCATTGACTTGTTAAAGAAAACTCATATGTTAAATACAAGGTGACAGGAGAGATCCCTCTCATAGCTAAGTAGGCTAGTACCCAAATCTAAAGTGGTTTGTAGGTTACCTCTATTGTTTGTTTTATCATCCAGACAAATTTACATAGTGATAACATTTTGGAATCATTGACAGGGACGAAACTGAAGATTTTCCCTGGGAAAATAACGACTTAAAGCTTCAGATTTGATTCCTGAGGGTGACAGTGAATCAAACACCTTATTGGCTGAAACTAAATTTACCCTGGAGATTCCATTATAAAGAGACTAGTAACATAAAGTAATTTGATCAAGAAATACTGCCTCACAAGAGAATTCAAACTAGAAGAAATCCAGACCCATAAGCAATAATCCCTGTGTCTGATCATGAGAAACTTGTACACAAGAGAAAAGAAAGGCCAATAAGCCTAGTTTTTTGTCGGGACAAAAATATATCTTTACCCAAATATGGAGTAAAAAGAATTTAAGACCTTGATTTTTATTTGAAATTTGGGCAAACTCTGTTCAAAACTAGATCTGAATCTAGTTTGAATGAAATCATCTTTGAGGAGAAGAGGTTCCAAGATTTAATTTCAGCTACCCCTATTAAACCCACTGCGATTCCTACTCAAAACCACTTCAAGTTCTTCTTGCGACCATGGCAACTAGGTTTCCCCCCCTTGTCCTACCTGCTCAGTTACATGATTTACCCCATGACTATAATCATAGGATTAAGTTGTATGATGGTGAAGGCAACGTGTCAGCCCAAAAACACTTCGACCGGTTCAATGATTTTTTGGACCTAGAAGAAGTAGGTTATGAAGATGAAAAAATGATATTGCTTGCACAAAGTCTCGCAGGTGAAGTTAGAAAATGGTTCAGAGCTCTCCCAATAGCAAGTATCCCAGATTTTGTAGCCTTTGAAACAATTTTTCTTGCAAATTGGGGTGACAATAAAAACCCCCTTCAATTTCTAACCCATT
This sequence comes from Picea sitchensis, assembly GCA_010110895.2. Taxonomy (NCBI): domain Eukaryota; kingdom Viridiplantae; phylum Streptophyta; class Pinopsida; order Pinales; family Pinaceae; genus Picea; species Picea sitchensis. The sequence continues at coordinate 44,584 of SNQJ01S0001899.1, read as the reverse complement.
ACAACAACATGAGAAGGTCACTTGATGAAAAAATACACGAGTTTTCAAATAGATTTATGAAAATTTACAACTCAATTCCTACTAAAGTAAAACCTCCTCCTATAGCTCCTCAACTTATATTTGTTGATTCCTTTGATAGTGACTTTGCTTTGTTTTTAAGATAAAGAAGATATAATTCACTAGATGATATGATGAGTGATGTAATAGAAGTTGAAGTAAATCTAATGGCTTCAACAAATATCAAATATAATTCTAACAGAGACACAAACATGGTTCAAGATAAGGCACATCCTTCAAACTCCCAGTCATCGTAAGAGAGATTTGAGTTTTTGATGAAGACTATGGAGAAAATCATGGAAAGGATGTCCTTAGATAATAAGCCTAACACCAGAGAGCATGCTGATTTTCCACCCAAAAATCAAAGGAGACCATCAATTCCATAGATCAAACAAAGAAAATAGAGGAAACAGGGTGATCAACAAATAAGGCCTCCTTTTCAATATAATTATGTAAATGAAAATTTTGATGAAACTTTTGAAGATAATATGCATTGTTGTGATGATGATGAAACAAAGGTGTTTTTAACTAAAGAAGAACATGATCAGTTCATGGATGCAAATGATATATTTATGCAGGAGAATGATGAAAGGTTATTAGTGGAAAATGAATACTATTAGAAAGGACTGCAGAATGCCATCATGCAATTCCATAAACAATATAACCTTCGAAGAAAAAAGGTTCCTGCAAATACTCCAAAGGGAAATCCTACCAAGGAATATCAAAATAATACACCTTCTTCAAGTCATCCTAAGAAGGAATCTGTTGCAAAGGATGTTGTGGAGAAAGGAAAGAAGAAGGAATAACCTCCAAAGAAAGTACCTAAAGTAAGAAAGGAGATAGCCATCAAAGAGGTAGAAAAAACCTCATCTTCCTTTAACTTTGAAAGTGAGATAGAAAAAATTAAAATTTCAGTTCCATTCAATGAGATGATAAAGAATAGTGAATATAGAAATCTGATCATTAAGATGCTCAAGATGGAAGAAACTTCTAATACTTTAAATATACAAGATGATCATCCTACCATCTTGTTTGGCCCACGTGTAGAGTAGAGTGGTGATGTTGATGAGGTCCCTCCTTTCTATGTTAGTCTGAAGATTCATGATATGAATTTGCACAATGTTATGTTAGATTCAGGAGCATCCCATAATCTGATGCCCAATGTGGTCATGGACCAAATAGGTTTGGACATTACGAAGCCTTACAAGGATATTTTCTCCTTTGATTCAAGGAAGGTGAAATTCTTGGGCCTAATCAAAGATCTGGTAGTATATTTGTCTCAAATTCTAGCAAAAAACATGGTGATGGATGTGGTGGTTGCTGATATCCCTCCTAAATTTGACATGTTGTTATCTAGGTCATGGGTTGCAAGGCTGAAAGGGATTTTGCAAATGGATATGTCATATGCCACTATCCCTGTTTTTGGCCAATATAAGAGGTTGTATATAGAAGTATTGGTCAAGGAGGTTGTATAGGAGGTTGTATATAGAAGTATTTGTCAAGTACATGGTCAGTAACAAATCCCAGCCAAACAACCATCCCATTTATTCTATGGAAACTGAGATTGGTTCTTCCATTTTCTTTAATGATTTGAGTTTTGAAGAGGAGGTGCCAAAGAAGGATACGACTATCAAAGACAAACCAGATCAACAAAATAGTGCAGAAAATGAAATGTGGAATATGAGCTTTGATGGAGCTGTCAACAGAGAAGGATTAGGGGCTGGTGTGTGGATTAACCCCCCCAAATTGGATACAAAAAATTGTTCTTACAAACTTGCTTTTGATTTCACAAATAACATGGTTGAATATGAGTAATTAGTGTTGGGATTGAAGACTTTGAGGATAGTTGTACATGGATATTATGAGCTGATTATAAATCAAGTAAAGGGTATATATCAAGCAAAGCATCCTAGATTAAGAGCATATAGGAATATAGTTCTTGATCTTATTGAAGAATTTACAGAATATAATCTTTCAGTGATTCCAAGGGGGCATAATCTGATTACCGAGGCCTTGGCTACTTCAGCCTCAGTTTTCAAAATTCCAATTTTTCCTAACAGAAGAAATGAGATTGAGGTCAAGCACATGCCAACAGTTCCTGATAACATTAAGTATTGGAAATTTTTCAAAGATGACAAACAAGTAGAAATTTTCCTTCAGATGGATGGTGAATTTCCAAATTTGAATATTGATGAGGAATATTGTTGTGAAGAAGAAGATGCAACTGTGTTCACAAATGATGATTATTTCAAGAATCAGATTGCTGGTAAGGATATAATGCAGATGAAAAATAACATCATTCCCAAAGGCCTAGTCCCATTAGAAAAACTCTTTGACAACAATGATGTAGCCATAATTCCTAAAATTACTGCAAATGATGGAGATGTTGAAGAGTGCAATAACTCAGGAAGACCCCAAGATCATCAAGCTATCCAAGACACTTAGCCCAGAGGTCAAGCAAAGGTATATCAATTTAATGAAAGAATTTCCTCATGTTTTTTCATGGAGTTATGAATATCTAAAGGTCTATGATACTAAGGTGATTCAACATGTGATTCCAATCAAGGAGGATCACAAAATTTTCAAGCATAAATTAATAAGAATTAATCCTTTGCTACTACCATTGATTGAAAAGGAGATAAAGAAGTTGTTTGAAGCCAATATCATAGTGTCTTTGAGATTTTCTAAGTGGGTGGAAAATATGGTACCTGTCATGAAGAAAAGTGGAGAAATAAGATTATGTGTGGACTTTCATAATCTAAACAGGGTATCTCTCAAGGACAATTACCCACTGCCTAAGATGGATCACATTCTGTAGAAATTAGTTGGTTCTCAAAAAATATCAATGATGGATGGTTTCTCTGGGTATAACCAAATCATGGTACAACTTGATGATCAGGAGAAGACAGCCTTTACAACACCATGGGGCACCTTAATGTATGCCAAAATTCCTTTTGGGCTCATGAATGTAGGAGAAAATTTCCAAAGGGATATGGATATATCCTTCGCTGATGAGAAAGATAAGTTTATTTTTATTTACTTAGATGATATCACTATATATTTAGTTTCTGATGATGAACATCTTAAACATCTAAGGAGAGATTTTCATAAATGTAGGAAGTTTGGCATCTCATTGAACCCAAATAAGTATAATTTTGGCATGGAGGAGGGAAAATTTCTTGGTCACATTATTTCAAAGGAGGGAATAAAGATAGATCCTAGCAAAGTTGAAGGAATCCTAAAAATTGGCACACCCAGAAGCAAGAAAGAAGTACAATCTTTCCTAGGGAAAGTAAATTTTATGAGAAGGTTAATCCCTAATTTGGATGAAATCATAAAGAATATCACTAACATTCTCAGGAAAGGAAGTGAGAGAAAGTGGACTCCGGAAGCTAGAAATTATTTTGAAGATAGTAAAATGGCATTGACCAAATCCCTAGTGTAGTCCAGTCCAAATTTTGCAAAAGACTTTATATTGTTTTGTTTTTCCTCATAACACACCATTGTTGGTGTTTTGTTACAAAAAGATGAACAAAACTTTGAGAGGCCTATAGCCTACTATAGCAGGACATTGATGGATTCCCCAGTAAAGTATGATATCATGGAAAAGAAGGCATATGCACTGGTCAAGGCCCTAAAGGAGTTTAGAGTTTATATATTTCAATCCCATACTGTGGCTTATGTGCCCAACAGTTTTGTGAAGGAAATTTTGACTCAGCCTTATCCTGAGGGTAAAAGGGGAAAGTGGATAGTTTTCTTTTTGGAGTATGACCTCGATATCAAACCTACAAAGTTGATCAAGCGGTAGGGACTTGCAGAACTAATGGCGCAGTCAAATTGTGAGCTCTTGGGAATTAATTTCATTGTTGATTTATCAACGGATTCAGAAGAAGAAAAGGTCCCTCAGGTATCCCAAAAATTCCTTGAATCCCCATGGTATGTTGTCATTACTTAAGTGTTGAGAAATTTGCAAGGTCCTCCTGAATTGAGAAAAAACAAGGCTAGGTTTTTGAACCTAAAAGAAGAAAAAAATTGCATTCTAAACCAATCTCTGTATTGGAAGGATCTAGGTGGGATCTTTCTAAGTTTATTTCTGGATAAAGAAGTAGAAAAAACCATCAGAGAGTTTCATAAAGGTGATTGTGGAAGAAACCATTATTGGAAAACTACTGTGCACAAAATATTGAGGGAAGGTTTCTACTGGCCTAGCATTTTTTCTGATGTTTACAAAGAAGTTTCAAGATATCATGAATGCCAATTTTTTTGTGGGAAGAGAAAACTACAGCCTTTGCCTTTGAATCCTATTTCTGTTCAAGCACGATTTAGGCAATGGGGCCTTGATTTCATAAGAGAAATTAATCCACAGTCCTCAACTCAACATACATGGATATTGACAACCACATATTACTTCACCAAGTGGATTGAAGCAGTCCCCACAAGGAAAGCCATTGATACTGTTATCATTCAGTTTTTGGAAAAAAATATTTTGTCTAGATTTGGTTGTCCATTTAAAATTATTACTGACAATGCAACAACATTCAAGTACAAAAAGATGGAAAATTTTTGCAGTGATTATGATGCAAGAGCATCCTTCCACATCAGCAAATGCACCAACAAGAAAACACATAGGTTCACATTAGAGAAAGGGAGAGGCACTGACCCTCCCATTTTTAAATTTGAAATATGATCCTATACATATTTATGTTGTAAGGCTGAGTAAATCCAAGCCATAACTTTGTACATGTAGTGGATAGGGTCACCTTGATGGTTGAATGTAAGCAGGTCTAGATATGAGTTAGGTATGGATATTCATTCATTGTAAGAAGCTGTAGGGATAAAATGTCTTAATTGAGACAGTGATGGAACTAAGGTGGTAGAGAGGATAAGCTCAAGGAGGTCTCTTGTAAAAGGGGGAGACTAGAGTTTAGAAAAAAAGAGGCTAGCGGATCCTGAGAGAAGAGCCTAAGAAGATCGAAAGCTCAGAAATAGGAGGTAGAATGGTTCTTTGAGAGAGATTGAGAGAGCCGAGACTCTGTTATAGTCTAGCCTGCACATATTGTAATGAGTTTTTCATATTAATGAAAAAGACAACAATTTTTCCTGCACCTGATTTTTTATGTGTTTATGTGCTTATGAATGTATGTTGTAGATGTATGATATGTTTCATCTATAGTAGGAAGATAGATTTCTCTATCTTTTTGACATCAAAACATTGTTCTGGATTCTTTAGGCTATGTAAGGAGTGCACAATAGAACATTGGAAGTTTTGTAGCCAGCGCAAGGAGTGAGCATCTGAACTTTGTGGAGTCAGAAAAGAATGTGCCAGGAGGGCACACCAAAGTGATAACAACTCAAGGGAAACCTCAAGGTTGCTGAATACCTTAGAGGAGAAACTGTGTAGAGAAAGAACAAAGAGACATAGTCACTGAGAACTCTGTAGAGCTCTTCCAAGTGGGCATCAAGTAGGTGAAAGTGTGCACAAGGAGAACTCTCTATCGAGTTCAAGGAGAAGAGTATAAGAGGAAGATACTCATAGAGTTGTTGAACACTCTACATAAAATGCTCAACAAGGTGTTCTTTGAGCCAGAGGTTTCTAGGAGGGCACCAGAAACCTTTGAAGGGAGTAGAAGGGATGAGACCCTTAGGTGACTAAGTAAACCAAAAGCTCAGAATAAGTAGTGCTTTCAGAAGTGTAGACGAGACCCAGGAAATCAGACTCGCAGGAGGAGCAAAGGCTGAAGCCTTTGAAAACTTACAAATTATTCCAAGTTGGAATAAATCCAAAGCTCAGGAAGCGACATCACCTGTCAGATGTTTTGTTGGAAGAAGTCTAGACCGTTAGATCAACGTTCAGGGAAGCAGAGGAGAGTGCAGAGGAGAAGAAAATATCTCAACCATTGGATATGAGTGCAGATTATTGACAGTCATCCGATCAAGGTAAGGTGCACGGGCCTTAACCCTTTGTGTGCAAAGGAGAGAGGATTTTCCAAAGTCCCGAAGTGATTAGGGACCATCCATCATCCAGAGGGATAGGTGGCATAAGATCCACAAATCTAGAGGTTTTTTGGACAAGGTGGAAGTGAAATAACTGAAGAACTGAAGTATATCCAGGTCGTTGATCACCAAGAGACACGTGTCAACAGATATGAGACTTCGAGGAAAGTCACTTCGGGGGATTTCAAGTATGGAGTGTGTCAAAATCCTGAATTCTTGAAGGCCAAAGTAAATCACAACTGTCCGTTGCGAAGGGCACGTGGTAGAAATCTGTCATCTTCGGGTGAAAGAACTTTGGAAGGAAACATGTGAGGAGAAGTTGAAACTCGTGAAGCCCAAATAGCCGAAGTGAGTCATAGCTGTCAGATTCATAGGGACACGTGGTATAGATCTATGAATTTTGGGTGAGAGCACTCTCAGAAGAAGGAGTGCACAGGATTTGAAAATCCTGAAGCCTGAAGAGGATAGTGGCCATCAAATCAAGGGGGAGACATGCGTCAAGAGATCGTGTACTTTGGGTGGAGAACTTCGGGGGGAGGTAAGTGCTGAGAGTTTGAAACTCCCAAAGCCTGAAGTGTTGAAGTCACTCATAGCCATTGATCATGAAGGAGGTATGTGTCAACAGATCATGGACTCCAGGTGAGAGCGCTCCAGGAAAAAGCAAGCGTAGAGTTGTTGAAACTTTCGAAGGCCGAAGTCCCAAAGTGGACAAGAGCCATTTATTTGAGGTGGATGTGTGGCGCCAGATCTAGAAATCCGAGTATAGAATAATCCAGAGGAGAGCGAGTGTAAAGTTGAGACTTCTGAAGGCCAAAGTCCTAACATGGACCAACGTCGTTGATTTGAGGAGAATGTGTGGCAAAAGATCTTCCATTTCGGAGAAAAGTCACTTTAGGAGAAAAAGGAGTGTGTTGAACAAGAAATCCTGAAGGTCGGAGAGCCATAGTTCATTTGATCCGTCTATTTTTTGTGGACAGGTGTCAACAGATCTTCCACTTCGGAAGATAGTCATTTCAAAGGAAGCAAGGGCGTAGATTTTGAAACTTCTGAAGCCCAAAGAGCGAAGTTAATTGTAGTCATTGATCAAGAGTCACCGCCAAGGTCACAAGATCGATGGTAGTGCTTAATTGTGGGGACATAAAGTGATCGGGTTTTAAAAACCTTAGAGTGGGTTGTATTTGAAACCATGGTATCGCCAAAGGGATATATGGAAGCTGGTAGTGAATTGTAGGGAGAAAAGAAGTGTGGTCTCAAACCACTTTAGGCCACCCCACAATCACGTGTTTACATGAGGACATAGCCTGAGGTCACATGAAAAGAAAAAGTCCTAGTAGAAGGAGCTAGCGCATGCGAATTGAAAAGTGCCAAGAGCACTAGAGAAAGGGACGCGAGTTCCATAGGACATACTCCTTAGGAGAAACGGGGGCCTGTACAAGTTGATTTGGGTTCCAGTAGGAGACCGAAGAGTTGATCCAACTTAAGAGTATCAAATATCCTATACCGGGAGGTCGCAGAACCCCCAGGAGGGGAGGGGGGCTTCATCAGGTGGTATCAGAGAAATTTTTTTGGTTGTAGACAATAGGCAAAAGGGGAAAGGATATAAAAGAGATAGTCTGACTTCATCAAGTAGTATAAGAGGGTTAATTTTGCCTATGGAAAATAGGTGAAGAAGGAGACATAGTACTGATGCTTTGTGCAAAGAATATTTTCAAGTGTGCAACAACAAATTGAACATCCAAGTGAGCTATGGGAGAAGCTAGAGATGCTCTCAGTTGCAGAGTGAACAACAAAATTTCCAGGAGGGCAGGTAGAAGGTGAAAATGGCTATTGAAGGCCATGGGAATAATCAAGGAAAGGACCACAAGAAGAAAAGAAAGCCAGAAATTGATAAGGATCTCATTGAGATAAGAGAAAGAATGGAGCAGATGACATTGAATGTTCAACAGGAGGAAAAGGTACACTGGAGGTACGAATGGCCTCTAAACAGGAAGGAAAAATGGAATGTTCAAATGTTGTTGGCTAGAAATAAGAAACAAGAGTTAAGGAGGTGGTTGAGGGAAGTTGAAAACCTCATTGACACAGAGGAGGAAGTGGTTTACATCTATGAACCAGAAGTTGGGAGAACCTTCAGTGATAAGGAAGGGAGATCAGTTGAAGGTCTCATAAACTGTCAGTAGGGTAGAGATGAATTTTCAAGTTTCCAGATTCGAAATGAGCTGAGATCAATGGAGGATATCATATAATTCCAGGGGGTAAGTGATAAAAATCCATATTTCCTGGTGGGAAATGAGATGAGATCAGCCGAAGATCTCATAGATTGTCAGGAGAGTAGGAGAGAAATCCTAGATTTCCAAGTGGGCAAGGGAATTAGAATGAGTCTGTCTGAAAGTCTCAGGATCTCAGAAGTGAGTTCAAATCATTAAGGAGTGCAGATAGATGAAGATTCATGTGGGTTTGTTGAACATGTGGATGAAGATGATGAGATTTTAAATACTTCCACCATCAAAGAGGAAGATCAAAGGTGCATTCTGATCATCAGGGGAATCAAATTATTCTTTCCAAGCAACCAAGCAGAGGCTAGCATATGTGTTGCATATGAAACAGAGGAAAGAAATACAACTAAGAATGTGAAAGAGGTGGAGGAGAAGGATCATACATCGATGTTTTCCCCAGTAGAAGGAGAGGAAAATTCAATAGAATTTCTCAAAAGTTTCATCCAGGAAGCTGAACAGGAGATGACTGCAGCACTGAAGCCTGCAACAAAAGGAGAAGAAAACATCATGGATTTTGTTGATTTGTATGAAGAATTGGAAGCCCTAGAGAGAAGGGTGATAGTTAAAATAAAAAAATCCAACAAATCAGGTTGGGGACAGATGGAGGAGCATACCATCCTGGGGAGCATCTGTAATAAGTTAGAGTTGAACCAACACAAGAGGAACTAGAAAAATCTAACCTGTCAGAGGAGGATGGTAAGCAACAACTCACTGATGAGACTGCATAACTGGAGTTTGCAAAGGAGTGGAAAGCTAGTTCCATAAGAGGAGAAGTTAGAAAGGGATATTAAGATGGTATACCCATTGATAAGGAGGAAGTGCAGCAGAGAAGACTGCATAAGAAGAGCCAACCATTGGAACAACTAGACATGATAATAGAGGAGATAAGGAAGTTGATGGTGAGATCAATAATAGAAGTAGTCAGCAAGGAGAATATGAGTAGAGGAGAGCCTGCCATAGCAACATGGAAGAAGAAGAAGAATTAACAACAAGAAAAACAACAAAGAACAGGAGCAAGAGGACAACTCCGAGGAGAAGTTTGGGATCGAGGAGGACTTCAATAGAGCTGGAGAGCTCATGAATTTTTTGCAGCAGTGGAGTATGATCCAGAAGCATCCTTCCACATCAACAGATGCACCAACAAGCCAACACATAGGTGCGCATTGGAGAAAGGGATAGGCATTGACCCTCCCATTTTAAAATTTGAAATATGATCCTATAGAGATTTATGTTGTAAGTATGAGTAAAGCCAAGCCATACCTTTGTACCGGTAGTGGATAGAGTTGCCTTAATGGTTGACTGTAAGTAGGTATATATCTTAGTTAGGTATGGATCTTCATTCATTTTAAGAATTCGTATGAATAAGGTGTCTTAACTGAGACAATGATGGAACTAAGGTGGTAGAGAGGATACGCTCGAGGAGGTCTCTTATAAAAGGGGTGTTGATGATTAAAATCGCAACGAGTGTTTTTCCACAAAGCATTGTTAAAGCCTATTAATTATAAGATAAATGATATATATAATACTAGTAGGTGGGACCCCCTTGTATATCGAAGGATCGGATCTGGTTCTCATTTGATGTTTTACCATTGTTTGACACTGCTTATAAGTTTGAGCATGATCAATAATTGGTCATATTCGCGACAAATATATTAGGGATAATGCATGTTATGTGTTGGTTCTATTGCTCAAGGCTCTAATGTCAGGTTAAAATGGCTTATGATATTAGTTTTTACCTTGTTGTTTACTTCTTGAATTATTACTGTGACACCTGCAAAAGATACATGTTAGTAACAAAAAATAAGAGAAATTGAAAAGAAACAAGAGCTATTGAAAATATATAAAGCAATATGAATAAAATCCAAAAGATAGGAACTATGATAATATGTTATACGATGTTGCACTATGCATTTGAATTTAAGGGAAATGGTTTTAATCGAAACTAGCAATGTAAAATGGCTATGTGATATATTGAGTCATGTGAAGGTGCATTTAATATGTGTTATTCGTTGGCAATGGTTAATATGGTGGCAAATTTTGGATGTTGGTTTCGATGCATTGTTTAATTGAATGAATTAATAGAATGGGTTGTTGCCATGTACTAAGTGATTAAATGAGTAAGGGATGGAAGCGACGTTCATTTACTACATGTCACTCCATATCCCTCCCACTTGATATCACCCTAGCTTGGCCATTTTTCAATTGTGTTCTACTGTGGTTAAACTCCGATTTGGAAGCAAGGGAAGAACCTTTCGACCAAGCTCCCATTTTAGGGATTTTGGTTACAGGTATGTCTTTTTCTCCATCCATGAACATGCTCTGGTTATGAAATATATATTCGTTTGGTGATGTATGGTTCTGTGCTTTTCTTAAGATTGACAACTGTGTAAATTTGTGATATTTCCCTGGAATAGGTTGTTTGTGTGATTTTCATGACAAATGAAAATGATAGTTGAAGTCACAGTTTTTATTGATTATTCTGAGTACTAGAAGCCATGAAGGCTCTCTGTCATCCTTACTCATTTTAGTTGGAGTGTTTCATTCGGTCTAGATTGGATGGATTTTTGCACACTTTTATTTTCACCATACCCAGTCGTTTTGTTGATTATGGCGTTGTTGGGTTTGAACCACCTTGTTTCACTGCGTATCGTTTCACTGCGTATCGTTTCACCTGGGTATGGGTTAATTCATGCTACTGATGTTGTGCAATGGGTTATGATGGTTATTATGCCAAGGGTATTGCTTAAGATCGATTTCTATTTCTTGGCTCTTTTTTATCTCAGTATTCTTCAAGTTGATTGGGAAAACCATGAGGGTTATAACCTGTGTGTTCTTGGTGTTATTACAGACCAAAATAAAGTCGTTCCTCCTCAGTTCAAGGTCTTTCCTATCTCGTCAACTGTCACCTTGTCTGGGAAGTTATTGGTGGTATACCCTATGTGTTCACTGTATGGTCTCGGAGGTTCTTACACGCTGTTGGGGGTTGACTCGAGTTCCCTTGTGTTGGTTCATAGAGAAAACCCTTGATTACTCAAAGCCCCACTTTTGATAAACGGAGCCCATTATATCCCGTCAGGTATATCGTTGATTGTTATGAGTTGGTGGTGTATCGTCGATAGTGTTCGATTATTGGATTGTCTCTGTTGATTATGTTGATAGTGGTTTTGGTTATTGGTATTTGGTCACTTCATTGGCTATTATAAAAGTCGAATCGATAGCCCAACATGGTTAATTGGTTGATTTGAGAAATGGATTTAGGCATACTATTGTTGTTTCCTTGCAGTGGATTGATAGCTCAACATCATTTGATTTTTAGATCCGGAGTAGATAGACATGTACAGTCGCAGTAATGCTCTTGCATTTTGTTGAATGGAATGTGTATCCTACAACATCGTATAAGTTGAAGTAGTGATTTCTGTGTGTTTAAATGGAAAGTTAAGGTTATTATAATTTTATATATTGATGATTGTGTTTTGACTATCCACTGGTATGGTTGATGGATATCAACCATTATATCAGAGATGGGAACAGATTCTGTGATAGTGTGGTCTCATTACAATTTAATTGTTAAATGAATTTGAGGGATGAAATCGAGCATGTTTTGTGTCTGTGTTTGATTGAATAAATAATTCATAGACATGGTTGATGCTTTGATGTTGAACAAAGTGGAAATAAGTGACTGTGTATTCATTTGGAAATTGCTTTAAATATTAAATGGGATAAATGAGAAGAAACATAAATCTTCCACAGGTTGGTATTGAAGGCATATTGTCTTGTTTGATGACATTGTGTTAATGATTTAATTGTGAAAATTCAGCAAGTTAATACACCTGAATGATTAAATTATGCATAGTAGTTGTTTAAATTGATTAAAATGATTATTTGGTTAGTATTGGATCTTTTGCATTGATATAGAATGGTTTTATGGATTACTTAATTAATTTTATGAATAGTTTCCACTCTCCTCCCTACCATTATTTCACTTTTCGCTAATTACAATCCCCTCACCTTCCCATATTCATTTTTCACTCCATGTTCCTAAAATTTAATTACAATTAAGAGGAATTATGTATGGTAATAGTTTTAAATCACATTTTTTTGGATGGATTACAGTGACATGTTCTTTAGTTTACATTACAGTTGATTGTTTGTTTCCTGTGAGCAGTAACCATCATTCTTTCCCCCCTCATTTAAATTTTTTTCTCTCAATATAAACCCCTCGCATATCCCAAAACCTTTAATCACCCCCTTCTCATTAACAATAGGTAAGCAATTCATATGGATTGGATTGCATGAGTCTGATATGTTGTCGAGCAAAAATTTATTTCATATTTTTTAAAAAGAGTTGACATGTATGGTTGATAAAGAAACTATTTTCTAATCAATTATGCATACATGAATGAAATTTTCAAGAAAAAGGTTGAAAATGGAGGCCCACCAGGCCCCCGACAAAGGGAAAGCCACTACTACCCCTTCCTCGCCTTCAAATGATTCTGATGAATCTGTGTCCTCCTGCATGCATTTGAGGGATGATTTCTCTCATATGATAAAAAATATTTGGCCTAAAGGATCCACACAGCCTAAGTCAAATTCAGAGAGATTAAAAGGTGATAACGGAAAAAGGGGAAAGATTGCCTTACAGACTGGAAAATATGGATTTTAAGTTGTTTTTTTTATATTGTCGAGGACAATTGACTTTAGGTGTTTTTTTTGGAAATCATGTTTTTTGGATATATTGGTAATATATTTTGGAAACAATTGCAAATATCATTGAGATAAATTTTCAAACATGAATGTGATGATGGGAGTCACAAGGAGAGATGTTTGTTAAATTAACTTGTTGTGTTATGGTTGTTAAAATCTAAAGGGAGTCACAAGGGGTCCCACCTATTAGTTATTATTTATTTAAAACCCTTATTATGATTTATTAGTTTTTCCCCTAACTAAAACGTTGGTTTAGTTTTTAGTTAACTTAACTAATGAAGTAGTTCAACTACTTCAACCAATTCTAATTTGCTTAAAGGAAAAAGGAAAGGGAGGAACAAGAGGAGGATAGAAGAAGAAGCATACTAAGGTTTTATATTTGAGTTTGTGTTGAGATAGCTCAGTTTTCATTATTTCCTTAATTGATCATAAGCCTAATTATTTTTTATGATGAAAAGGACTTGTTGTAGACAACAAGATTCAGGGATGTATTACATCATTCAGATGCTTGTTTTTTAGATGTGTTGATCTATCTTCAATAGTTTGTGTAGACTTGCCTGTTTGTGAATTAGTTTTCATGACTGACAAAGGATATTGTGTAGAGTCGAGTGGGAAACAATCTGTGGCAAGATGATCCAGCTTTTAGAGTTCAATTTTTGATTTCTTGTCAGAGGTCCTTTTGTATGTTTCATCGGGGACATCTAAGTTTGACTTTGGTTCAAAAATTCTTCACAAAAATTTGTAAAGAAAATGACTCTTTGATGAATTGGAATGAAATAAAGGATTGCTTTATGTCTCAACTGTCTTGATTGTCATCTTGGTGTCTTTACTTCTGTCTCTACATTTATTTCAGCAAATGTTATATTCATAAAATCATATAAATAATTATTTTTCTAGCAAGCTTTTATTTATAAAATGACTAGCCTAAGAACTTGTAATCAATACTTGTGAGTTAGGATATTATTTTTTATGGATATAAACATAGGGTGACATTCCCGTCTATTTTTATTTAGCCAAGCAGAATCTGAAAATGCTTGATTAAGATCATTTCATATCTTTTCCTCAACATTTATTTGGCGACCATACTGGGGAAATATTCAATATCTCTCTGGTTAATTTTTATACTTGATTATCATCGAATACATCTATTTTTTTGATATTGATTCTTTGACTATTTTTATTTCTTAATGACTGTAGCTGTTGCAAGGCATCCCAATATTTAGCACAGTGTTCAAGATCAAAACAACATTTCTTTGAACATGTATAACACCATTTTAGACACTGCCAATACTCATGCTAAGATTAATCATTCATGGGAAGCAATTGAACAAGATATTAGTGTGTTGGACACGCCTACCACACTTAGAGGGGGGGG
>SNQJ01S0001898.1:367954-378213 GCA_010110895.2 Picea sitchensis | reverse complement strand
AAGAAAATGGGTTGAATTAATATACATGGGTAATTCCCCCTTGTACCCCTCTTAACCATTCTCTTAGACCCTCCCCTCTCTTGTGGATTAATTCAACCCCCATATTTGTCCATATCCCCTTACCAATTGACATCACATTTTATCAAATTTCATATTACATCGCTTTTGTCGTAACCACACATTATATCTACATTAAACATACATTAAACTGGGTATTATAGTGGGGCTTTTACATCCCCCTTCCCATACAATCATGCACCATCCTAAGTGCACATTATGTCGGTATAGCTTTTGTCATAGCCACACATTATATCTACATTAAACATAAATTAAACTGGGTATTATAGTGGGGATTTTACATCCCCCCTCCCATACATTCATGCACCATCCTCAGTGCACATTATGTCGGTACACACACACACACACACACACACACACATCACGATACTTTTAAGAATAAAATATGCAATTTCGCAACTCCAACAATAGTTCCAACCAAAGTCTCATATTCCTCTCAACCCGCTGACCCAAGGAATGCACCATTGTTTTACCAGGAATAACCCAAGGAATGTACCATTCATTTATCAAGGATAACCCAAGGAATGTGTCATTATTTTATCAGGCCCCCCAACACATTTGGCTAGGACTTTGAGATGTGGTTCCGAAACTCTAGCTGCTCAAAATGGAATCTTGCATTTTGTTTCCTTCAAAATTGACAAAAACTTGTGAGTATTCTTCCCACATGTTTTCTTCATTCTCCCATGTAGCATCTTTAGGACCATAGAAGGTCCATTGAACCTTTACCAACCCTATGGATTTGTTCCTGGGCACTTTGAATTTCCAGTCCAAGATGTGTACTGGTTCCACCCAAAAATCCCCTTTGTGATCCACCTGGATCACATTCCAATCAATTATGTGGTTAGGGTCAGGAAGATATTTCTTTAATAATGATGCATGAAATACATTATGCACTATCATGGATGCAAAAAATGCTATCATGTATGCAATTGGCCCTATCTTTTCTAATATTTCAAAGGGTCCACAATATCTAGTTGCCAACTTCAGGAAACTTCCTAATCTTAACAAGATTCTTTTCACCTTCACTTTTAAAAACACAAGTTCTCCCACTTTGAAATTTATAAATACTCTATTATTTTTTGCATAAATTTTATACTTGTCTTGGGAATCCTTTAAATTCTGCTTGATCTTTTCCATCTTCTCTTCCATTTTCTTTAACAAATTTGGTCCAACAACTGCTCTGTCTACTAGATTATCCTAGCTCATTGGCATGTTACACTTCCTTCCATACAATGTTTTACACATCAAAATTCCACACTTAAGTATCTCACCCTAAGTGTCGCAAGTGTCATAAAAGTGTCATCTGCACCTTGGTAGGTGTCGCAAGTGTTGTATGCACCTTGGTAGGTGTCGCAAGTGTTGTCAAGTGTCTTATGCACCTTACTAAGTTTCTCATGCAATTTTCTATGATTTTATATGTTTTTTAACCCCTTGAAACCATCAAAGAACATTTTCCATGATCCCTAAGTCATATTGGAGCAAGAAACCCATCATTTCAAGGCCAAAAACACACTTTTTACTTGAAAAATCGACCATTTTTGGGGCATTTTTGAAGGGTAGCGCCCTCCTGGCCATGATAGGGGAGTGCTACCCCGTATATAAAAACCCCTTTTCCTTATTTAGGGAGCACTTATCAAGGATCAATGCTCTGTCTCTAACTATAGGGTAGCGTTGATTATGGTTAGAGGAAAATTTGGAGAATCTCGCCTCTTTCTGAAGGCCAACTCTTGGAGATGAGGTTGGTTTGGATCGAATGCTATCATATGGAGCTATCCTAGGATCATATCCTAACCTATTCGATCCATATACTCAACTAATCCCAAATATAACCAAGGTGGTTGAGCCTCTCAAATGCTATAAATGGAGGCATTCTCATGGTGAACAAAGGAGGAAAATAATCAACACAGCGTTGTTATTATGATCCTGGATATTTCGAGAAAGGGTTAGACAAGGAGGACTTGGAGAGGTTGTTGCAAAATCATCTAAAGATTGTGAGTTTTTTTTCAAAGTTATCATTAATATACTTGGCCTATTTCCTTCTAGTATTTGTTTACATGTACTTGTCTATGCTTGTCTTAATCTTCATAGATAGATCGATTTTGTATAATCCATTAGAGAAGGAGATAATCATTTTTATTTTGTTGTCCATCGCAAGTACTATTCGAAAATCGCAGATTAAAGCAGCTTGGAAAAACTTCAAAAATGAGTTACATCATACTATCCGCCCTTCTCTCTTTTTCGTTGGATGAAGTTAATCTATAGGAATTGTAGTGTCCAATGGTAGTTTTTTGTCTTGGTAGAGGGGTCAATAATCCAAGGGAAAGTTCACCTGTCCGCAATGGGAATATTTGCGTAATAGAAAGAGTAGGAGATAGTCATTTTTATTTTGTTTTCCATTGCAGGTATTGTTCAAAACTCATGGATTGTAGCAGCTTGGACAAACTTGGAAAGTGAGGTACATCATACTATCCCGCCTCTCTTTTTCGATGGATAAAGTTAATCTATAGGTATGGTGGTGTCCAATGGTAGTTTTCTGTATTGGTAGAGGGGTCTGTACTCCAAGGGAAAATTCACCTGTCCGCAGGGGAATATTTTCGTAATAGAAATTGGTGACTCGACTGGGGAGTTTTGCTTCTTTGTGGAAATCTCGTTAAAAATGAAACAAAGGTTTTGAGCATAGTTTTGATTCTATGTGGCAAGCTCGATAAAAAATGAAACAAAGATCTTGAGCACAATTTTTCTTCTCTGTGACAAGCTTGTTAAAAAATGAAACAAAAGCTATGAGAAGTGGAGATTTCCCCTCTGAAGCATAACCCACATAGTAGAAAGATCGTATATTGGGGGTTCTTCTTGAGAAATGACTGGTTTCATTTGGTCTCGAAGCTTTGTGAATCCCAAATCCATTTGGCGTTCTCATTAGTATTTTGGTTCACTTGTCTTCAATTCTCTTGAAGAACTTCAGACTTGTTATCCTGCCCATACGTTCCTTCCTGACTGTCCATTGTACTCGCCCAAAGGTTGACTATGAGTTGGTAACCTTAGTGGCCTATATCTATAGGGTTGATGCACAAGGTGACGATGAAGGGGAGTCTTTGTCGTACCTGGGTCAGATGTTGGTCAAACTCACTCGAGCTCCTTGGAGGGTACACCCATGGGTAAAACTATGTGGGAACTTGCACCAAGGCGTAAGTCCATTAAGTAGGTCTCCAATGTAACTGATCCACCCGCTCTATCCCAACCCCTTCCTGTATTGATATCACAATGTTGGATTTCATCACCAACTAGTGGTTTCATTGTGGGAAGGTTTGTTTGATTGTTTGCTTCTTAGATTTGTAGCGTGTGTTGTTTGTTTTCCTTAGTGGACCTTAGGTCGAGTCAGTGGTAATGGCATCAACTCCTGGGAGTACCAACGAAAGAACCCCAGTGCTTTGAATGCACCTAATGCTTTGGATGTAAGCACACCACCCACAAATCAACCTCATGTCGACCTTTCTCCTTCTTCACCCGTGAGGTCTCCTTCCCTTTCTCCTTCTTTTCCTAGTGAAGGCTCTAAATCAAGTAGCCAAGTTGATAAGAAGAATAAATGGAAGGGGAAGAAGAAGAAGAATCAGAAAGAGACCAAGCCTCCAACTGCATCAGTTCATGTTGGATCCGAGAAACCAACTACTGTTAATTGTATAGGGAGTGCTGATAAAGTCGACAAGTATAAAATGAAGAATCCTAAACCCAAATTCCATTGCAAGATTTGTAAGGATGACCACTTTCTGGGGGATTTCCCTAGTCTCCCCAAGGTCTTAGAAATGTGGTCTTCCAAGTCATCAGCTCCCACTGAACATGCTAGTGATGCCCCGTCAACTAGTGACGTTAATGTTGGTAGAAGAATATAACTCTCAAATTTCCTTGTATGTTATGTGAAGGTGATCATTACTCTCACCTTTTCCCTTGTATGGACGGGGCTTCTTATCTTTTGGAAAATATTCAACTTACAAATGGTTATCATAATATCTCTCCCAAATCACCATTAGTTGATGGACTGGTCAATCTGGTTCCATCCTCAGTCAGTCCAGTTGATCAGGTGATCAATCTGGCTTCATCCTCGGTTGAACCACTAACCCAAGTAGTTGATCCACTTCTATCATCGATCAATCCCAATCCTCCCTTGAAGAGTTCTTCCAAAGTGTTCAATCTAGTTCCATCATCGGTCAATCCCATTCCTCATTCAAAGAGTGATGATGTTTCTCAGGTATACCTCGTTAATACTGATTCACCTGGACAAGGGGGCACTCCGCCCATCCCGATGACACCCACTTAAAGAAATCAAATGATTTCTATTAATTGGAATCATTTGATAGAACCCTGTCTTCCTTTGTACATGCCTTTCCAAAACACTGTTTAGGTTTTTGATAGGAATATTCATAACACTATAATAGATGAAGGTGCTTCTATTAGCATCTTATCCACGAATTCCTGGCAAGATTTTGGTTCCTCATAGCTTGCGCCTGTGACTCAAAATATGTTGACCTTTGACAGAAGTGTTAGTCAACCTTTAGGGATCCTTCCTCAGTTTCTGGTTACTTTGGGAGGAAAAATGGTCTATGTCGATGTGATGGTAGTTCACGACCCCTTGGACTTTAGCCTGCTCCTTAGGTAAGACTATGTATATGTTATGAGAGATTTTGTGTCCACTCTATTTCGAGTGATATGTTTCCCTCACAATGAAAACATAGTAACGATTAACTAAATTTCATTCATTGACCCTCATTAGATGGTCAACCATCCACCTTCCCTGAACGGTCCATACATGCCAGCGATGTCTGTCCCTCCACAGGTCAATTATGTAATGACCTACCCCATGCATTCAACCCTACACGAGAGGGAATCTTTCCCTTCTCCTGACTTATATCTGGTAGTTGACATGGTCATCTTTTTGAAAGGGCTATTAGAGCCAGATATCCCTACCCTTATCGAGGTCGTCGACATGTAATCCTTCTGGAGTGTTTTTCTTCCATCTAGGGAAGATCTCCTGGAAGCCATGGTTGACGTTTGTCCCTTGACATGTATTCCTTCCAGAGCATTGTCCTCTTGGCATCCATGATGAAGGGGATGTTTTGAGCATAGTTTTTCTTCTTTGTGGCAAGCTCGTTAAAAAATGAAACAAAGGTTTTGAGCATAGTTTTTCTTCTCTGTGGCAAGCTCGTTAAAAAATGAAACATAGGTCTTGAGCATAGTTTTTCTTCTCTGTGGCAAGCTCGTTAAAAAATGAAACAAAATCCATGAGCATGGTTTTCCTCTCTATAACAAGCTCGTTAAAAAATTAAAAGAAATCTAGGGATTGAACCCAGATCCATGAGCATAGTTCTTTTCATGTGTCAAGCTCGTTAAAAAATGAAAACGTCACCTCTCCTATCAAGTAGAGTCTTTTCACTAGATCTCATAGATATCGAGTCGAGTATTTAGCTAGATCTCGTAGATGTCGAGTCGAGTCTTTCATTAGGTCTCGTATTTGAAACTTCCTTTCATCTACCTTTGTCAATTGACCTTTTTTCCTCCATCCGGTACAGATATCAGTGACAATATAAGCGCCGATGAATGAAACGAATCTTGGGGGGACATGTATCCAACCTTTGATTATCATTCTGGAGTTAAGGCACTAGATTTTGAAGCTAGAGGCAGAGTACCAACCATCCATGGGTATCCCTCAAAACCTTTGGAATTTTCGTTGGGAAATTACAAGCATAGATTAATTTTGTTTCAAGATTGTGTAAAAATGAAACTAATTTTGAGCTTTGTCTTTGTTCTTTCTCGTGCTCGTAAATACATGAGAATGTGACCGAGTATACTTTTATCACTTTTTCAGACTCGTAAAGGTTATACGAAAAAGGAACCTCGTGAAGTTTTCTTTGATATATTTTCAGACTCTCTAAACATGAAAAGATTGTCGAGTGATCTTGCTTCTTTTGACACTCGTTAAAAGGTTTGAAATGACATCTTTTGAGTGATAGTTTATCTCTTATTTGGTCTCATGAGACAAATTAAGAAAATTAACACTCTAATCAAGAATGATTAGAAGAGTTCTCCCATGTATTGTTTTACACTTTTTTCGGGCCTTGGAGACTAAATTTACGAAAAAAGTCATCCATGGAGTCGCCTTTAAGTTCTTTTCAGACTCTCTAAACATGAAAAACCATCGAGTTTTCCTTCTCTGAACTTGCTAAACTACACATTGAAGGACCCATATGGGAACGGACCCTTACTTCTTCTAGTTCGTTAAATAAAGGAAGACTAACTTACTGAAGATGAGTTATATCGAGCATGTGTTACCCTCCTCGAGCTCGTTAAATGAAAAATAGGTACTCATCTATTTGGGTGGGGGGGGAGAATTAAAGGACGTGGGTCAAGTTTTTGGGAATCCTTTATGGCAGTTATTGTCTCCCTTGAACATGGAACATGTTTGCGTATTTTCTTATAGTTGGGTAATTCCCTTATCTCCGAGTCATACCAATTCCATGTGTCTCCATACTTTTTTTTCCAGTCAAAGATTTCTCTTATTGTCATCACATTACATTTTTGGTACTCATCGAGTCAATGATGCCAAGTCAATTTTCGTGCCTCATCATGTTCAAGGTAAGTTTCACTTCAAACCATCCATTTGCAATATTTCCAGTTTCCATTTCTTGTGTCAGTCCATACTCATTCGATTCACCATCTTACATCACTTTCATGTGTCAGTTTCATTTCGATGATGGGGAATACATCAAGGCCCTCCTTCAACGAGTATTTTCCTGTCGACTTCAACACATCATCCTGGAATTATAATTAGAAACCAATTAGTACCTTGGGACCTGCATGCCTCAATGGAAGGCCTCCTCACTTTCGACAATAGGCTTACATCATTGACCTCTGATTGGATGATTCCATGAATGTTCGACTGCAACTCATTTATTCACATTCGTTGGAATTACTAGGGTACCTTGGGAATCATTGACATCATTGGTGATTTCCCTCGCACTTGTTTATGGTTTACCTCAATGATCGGTAATCAAGTTGTTTCTACCATGTTTGACATCAAATCATCTATTCACATGGCTAGATTCGTACCACATCGGGATTGGGACGAAGACCCTGGGTTGAGAGTTCACTCTATTATCTACTTTTCTCAGGCTACAAAGGAGATCATTTGAGAATTCTGATATATATATATTGTCACATAGATCCACATTGTATTGATTCATGGCTATGTTTTATCATCTCATAGCTCCACTGTATATTTTTTGTGTCTGCGATCAATTCATGTCATGGAGGTATGAATCCACATTGTATCTCTGGTGGCCATATCCTTAGTCAATATTTTTCATGGATCCGTAGTGTATTAGTCGGAGGTCATTCTTTGAGTCATCTCATATTCTGAGCATAGGTATGTCTGCTTCGGAAATGGAACATATATTAATATTGTTTGATGATTGTTTGCAGCTTCTCCCAGGTTATCCAAATCCACACCCTTGCATTGAAGAATTGTAAAGTGTTTCAACCATCAGTTTCTCTTATGACCTCACACTTTATGGTGAAATTTGTTACACATCAAAATTCCACACTTAAGTATCCCACCCTAAGTGTTGCAAGTGTTGTAAAAATGTCGTATGCACCTTGGTAAGTGTCACAAGTGTTGTCAAGTGTCATATGCACCTTAATAAGTGTCTCATGCAATTTTCTATGTGTGTATATGTGTTTTAACCCCTTGAAACCATTAAAGTACATTTTCCATGATCCCTAAGTCATATTGGAGGATGAAACTGATCATTTCAAGGCCAAAAACACACTTTTTACTTGGAAATCGACCATGTTTTGGGCACTTTTGAAGGGTAGCGCCTTTAGGCCATGCTGGGGGAGTGCAACCCCATATATCAATGCCCCCTTTACCTTATTTAGGGAGTGTTGATATAGGATCAATGCTCTGTCTCTAACTATAGGGGAGCATTGATTTTGGTTAGAGGAACATTTAGAGAATCTCGCCTCTTTCTGAAGGCAAACTCTTGGAGATGAGGTTGGTTTGGATTGAATGCTATCATATGGCACTATCCTAGGATAAGATACTAACCTATTGGAGCCATATCCTCAACTAATCCCAAATATAACCAAGGTGGTTGAGCCTCTCAAAGGATATAAATGGAGGCATTCTCATGGTGAACAAATAAGGAAAATAATCAACAAAGCATTGTTATTCTGATCGTGGATCTTTCAAGAAAGGGTTGGACAAGGAGGAATTGGAGAGTCTGATGCAACTCATTTGAATATTTTAAGTTTCCTTTTGAAGTTCTCATTAATATACTTGGCATATTTCCTTCTAGTGTGTGTTTACATGTACTTGTCTATGCTTGTCACAATCTTCATAGATAAATCGATTTTGTCTAATCCATTATAGTAGGAGATAGTCATTTTTCATTTGTTGTCCATTGCAGGTACTGTTTGGAACTCGCGGATTGGAGCAACTTGGACAAACTTCGAAAGTAAGGTGCATCATACTATACCTCCTTCTCTCTTTTTCAATGGATAAAGTTAATCTATAGGAATGGTAGTTTTTTGTCTTGGTAGAGGGGTCTGTACTCTAAGGGAAAATTGACCTATCTGCAGGGGAATATTTTCGTGTCCCTCCTACTGAGTGCATTAACCACTTGTTTTTATTTGTCTTTGATGTGCTTAATTTCAAAATCATATTCACTAAGGAATTCAAGCCATCTAGTTTGTCTAGAATTTAATGTTGGTTGTCCAAACAAATGATTAAGATCACAATGGTCTATCCTTAGCTCAAATTTCCTACCCATGAGGTAATGTCTCCAAGTTTTTAATGCATGTACAATTGTTGCTAACTCTATATCATGTGTATCATAATTCCTCTCATGCTATTTTAATTCCACCAAAGAGAGACAACGATTTCTCTATATATTTGGTTCCAAGAGCTGCCCTAGTGTCAAAAACACCTTACAGAATGGGCACACCAAAATTGGAGTTGCAGATGCAGCTTGAAGAATTGTTAAAGAATGGGTATATACGCCCAAGTGTGCCACCTTGGGGATCCCCATTGCTTTGTATAAAGAATAAGGATGGAACCTTAAGGATGTGTATTGATTTCAGATAGCTGAATAAGGTCACCATAAAGAACAAATATCCTTTTCCAAGGACTGATGATTTGTTTGATTAGCTAAAAGGTGCAAGAATATTTTCCAAGATTGACTTGAGATCATGTTATCATCAAGTGAGGGTAAAGGAAGAGGACATCAATAAGAAAACATTCAGGACAAGATATGGGCATTATGAATTCACGATAGTGCCATTTGGGCTATCAAATGCGCTAGCATTTTTCATGTGCATGATGAATGGATTGTTCAAGGAATACCTGGACAAGTTTGTAATTGTGTTCCTAGATTATATACTCATCTAATCTAAGTGGGAAGAGGAACATGAGTAGCATTTAAGAATGATGTTTCAAGTTTTAATAGAGCATGAAAGGTATGCTAAGCTAAGTAAGTGCATATTTTATCAAAAGAAGATTCACTACTTAGGGAATATACTTTCAGTAGAAAGGGTAATAGTGGATCTTAAGAAAATAGAAGCCATTAGAGGATGGCCAGCACCAAATAATGTGATATAGTTCAGATCATTCATGGATCTTGTCGGTCATTGTTGAAGATTCATAAAGGGATTTTCAAAGATTGCAAGTCTAATCACTTCTTTGCAAAAGAAGGAAGTGAAATTTGAATGGACTTTCAAGTGTGAAGAGAGTTTTTAGCAGATAAAAAACATATTGACAAGTGCACCAATATTTAAAATTGAATATCCAAATGAGGAATTTTTGGTGTGAAAAGATGCATGCAAGGAAGGGCTCAATGGAGTTCTCGGTCAAAAATATCATGTGGTATGTTACCTGGGATCTCCCTAAAAATATCTTCAAAATCCCTCAAGACCGGATGGTATTCAATGCTTGCCACTTTATCTATGAATTTCTCTTCCATATGGGATACAAAAATATGACATCCCTTCCTGAAACTCTTTTTCAACTACATCGTTGAAATCTCTCTAACAACTACAACTCTTGGAATTCCTTGAATCGTGCCTTGTTTCCCTTCTTAATCAAGAAATCTGATTGTCTTTTTGTAATAGTCTAGGACAACATGGTGTTTTTCAAA
>SNQJ01S0001898.1:312135-367944 GCA_010110895.2 Picea sitchensis | reverse complement strand
CTATCTCAAAAAACCTTCATTTAGGCCCTCAAAATGGCCCCAGAAGTTAAAACCTGCTAAAAATAGTAAATTGCCAAAATTGCCAGAAAACAGTTTTGAGCCAGTCAGAAAAGGTGGGTGGCCACCGATATCCACCTGGATCACGTAGTGTATTAGTCGGAGGTCGTGCTTTGAGTCATATCATATTCTTAGCATAGGTATGTCTGCTTCGGAAATGGAACATATATTAATATTGTTTGATGATTGTTTGCAGCTTCTCCCAGGTTCTCCAACTCCACACCTTTGCATTGAAGAATTGTAAAATGTTTCAGCCATCAGTTTCTCTTATGACCTCACACTTTATGGTGAAATTTACACATCAAAATTCACACGTAAGTATCTCACCCTAAGTGTTGCAAGTGTTGTAAAAATGTCGTATGCACCTTGGTAAGTGTCACAAGTGTTGTCAAGTGTCGTATGCACCTTAATAAGTGTCACATGCACTTTTCTATGTGTGTATATGTGTTTTAACCCCTTGAAACCATTAAAGTACATTTTCCATGATCCCTAAGTCATATTGGAGGATGAAACTGATCATTTCAAGGCTAAAAACACACTTTTTACTTGGAAATCGACCATGTTTTGGGCACTTTCGAAGGGTAGTGCCTTCAGGCCATGCTGGGGGAGTGCAACCCCATATATCAATGCCCCCTTTACCTTATTTATGGAGTGTTTATATAGGATCAATGCTCTGTCTCTAACTATAGGGGAGCATTGATTTTGGTTAGAGGAACATTTGGAGAATCTCGCCTCTTTCTGAAGGCAAACTCTTGGAGATGAGGTTGGTTTGGATTGAATGCTATCATATGGAACTATCCTAGGATAAGATACTAACCTATTGGAGCCATATCCTCAACTAATCCCAAATATAACCAAGGTGGTTGAGCCTCTCAAAGGATATAAATGGAGGCATTCTCATGGTGAACAAATAAGGAAAATAATCAACAAAGCATTGTTATTCTGATCGTGGATATTTCAAGAAAGGGTTGGACAAGGAGGAATTGGAGAGTCTGATGCAACTCATTTGAATATTTTAAGTTTCATTTTGAAGTTCTCATTAATATACTTGACATATTTCCTTCTAGTATGTGTTTACATGTACTTGTCTATGCTTGTCACAATCTTCATAGATAGATCGATTTTGTCTAATCCATTAGAGTAGGAGATAGTCATTTTTCATTTGTTGTCCATTGCAGGTACTGTTTGGAACTCGCGGATTGGAGCAACTTGGACAAACTTCGAAAGTAAGGTACATCATACTATACCTCCTTCTCTCTTTTTCGATGGATAAAGTTAATCTATAGGAATGGTAATGTCCAATGGTAATTTTTTGTCTTGGTAGAGGGGTCTGTACTCTAAGGGAAAATTGACCTATCCGCAAGGGAATATTTTCATGTCCCTCCTGCTGAGTGCATTAACCACTTGTTTTTATTTGTCTTTGATGTGCTTAATTTCAAAATCATATTCACTAAGGAATTCAAGCCATCTAGTTTGTCTAGCATTTAATGTTGGTTGTCCAAACAAATGATTAAGATCACAATGGTCTATCCTTAGCTCAAATTTCCTACCCATGAGGTAATGTCTCCAAGTTTTTAATGCATGTACAATTGTTGCTAACTCTATATCATGTGTATCATAATTTCTCTCATGCTATTTTAATTCCACCAAAGAGAGACAATGATTTCTCTATATATTTGGTTCCAGGAGCTGCCCTAGTGTCCAAAACACCTTACAGAATGGGCACACCAAAATTGGAGTTACAGATGCAGCTTGAAGAACTGTTAAATAATGGGTATATATGCCCAAGTGTGCCACCTTGGGGATCCCCATTGCTTTGTATAAAGAATAAGGATGGAACCTTAAGGATGTGTATTGATTTTAGACAGCTGAATAAGGTCACCATAAAGAACAAATATCCTTTTCCAAGGACTGATGATTTGTTTGATCAGCTAAAAGGTGCAAGAATATTTTCCAAGATTGACTTGAGATCATGTTATCATCAAGTGAGGGTAAAGGAAGAGGACATCAATAAGACAACATTCAGAACAAGATATGGGCATTATGAATTCACGATAGTGCCATTTGGGCTATCAAATGCGCTAGCATTTTTCATGTGCATGATGAATGGATTGCTCAAGGAATACCTGGACAAGTTTGTAATTGTGTTCCTAGATTATATACTCATCTAATCTAAGTGGGAAGAGGAACATGAGTAGCATTTAAGAATGATGTTGCAAGTTTTAATAGAGCATGAAAGGTATGCTAAGCTAAGTAAGTGCATATTTTATCAAAAGAAGATTCACTACTTAGGGAATATACTTTCAATAGAAGGGATAATAGTGGATCTTAAGAAAATAGAAGCCATTAGAGGATGGCCAACACCAAATAATGTGATATAGTTCATATCATTCATGGATCTTGTTGGTTATTGTTGAAGATTCATAAATGGATTTTCAAAGATTGCAAGTCTAATCACTTCTTTGCAAAAGAAGGGAGTGAAATTTGAATGGACTTTCAAGTGTGAAGAGAGTTTTTAGCAGATAAAAAACATATTGACAAGTGCACCAATATTTAAAATTGAATATCCAAATGAGGAATTTTTGGTGTGAAAAGATGCATGCAAGGAAGGGCTCGATGGAGTTCTTGGTCAAAAATATCATGTGGTATGTTACCTGGGATCTCCCTAAAAATATCTTCAAAATCCCTCAAGACCAGATGGTATTCAATGCTTGCCACTTTATCTATGTATTTCTCTTCCATATGGGCTACAAAAATATGACATCCCTTCCTAAAACTCTTTTTCAACTACATCGTTGAAATCTCTCTAACAACTACAACTCTTGGAATTCCTTGAATCGTGCCTTGTTTCCCTTCTTAATCAAGAAATCTGATTGTCTTTTTGTAATAGTCTAGGACAACATGGTGTTTTTCAAAATAATCCATGCCAATTAGATAGTCATATGAACCCAAAGATATAATTTTCACATCAACCTTTTTACTGATTCCATTCATGTCTATCAGACAATATTTAGCCAACTCATTAATCTTTCTCTTAGACCTTGTGGATAACTAAACTAACTAATATTTCTTATGCTTACTCCATTGCAAATGATATCTTTCAACAATTTTAGAGTTTATGTAACTATGGATAGCTCTAGAATCAATTAAAATTTCTATGGGCTAGTTATCAATCTTACCTTCTACTTCAATCATGGGGGATATATATTATGCTTGCTTGTTTTCCAAGGATGCATAAATCCTTGGCATGTTTCCGACCATGTCTTCCACTGTTTTATCCTCTTGAATGTTGTGGACAATCCTCATTATTTCTCCTTTGTGAGGGCAGTCCCTGTATAAGTGATTTCCTTCACATCCCAAACATTGTACAATATGTTGCCTTGGACTTTTCCCAAATGAATATGTAGTCTTGTGCTCATTTTGGGTTGGTTGGCCTTGCTGATTTTCTTAGGAGTTGTTATTAAAAAAGGGTTCCTTAAAACCTTTTTGTCTTTGGTCCTTTTTCCCTTTCATCTTGGCATTCCAAGGATTTTGGAAAACTAACCTTCCTCTTCTCTGCTCATAAAGATGCTTTACTCTCCTTATGTCTTCCTCCAAATTCTTGGGGTTATCATACTAAATATTATCACTGTATAAAGAGGGTAACCCACTTAGAAACATTTGGTTTAAAAATTCTCATCCTTTATGAAGTCAATAAACTTTAGCAATTCAAATAATTTATTCTCATATTCACCCATTATCATGGTTCCCAAATCGATTTCAAAGAACTCTTTCATATTCCTTTCATAATAATGGCAGGACAAATATTTCTCTTGGAAATATCCTTTGAACTGCCTCCATGAGATCCTCTTCTCATCAAGGTTATTGGCTTACTTAAGTTGATCCCACAACATGGATGCATTTACTTGAAAGTGGTAGGTTGCAATCCTAGCTTCTACCCTAGAGGGGTAATCATGCAACTGGAAATATTTCTTCATTTCCAATAGCTAAGCCTCAACCGCTTCTCCTTTCCTGTGCTCACCATTGAAATTTGGTGGCTTGATCTTCTTGAGCTCACCTTGTAAGATGTTTGCCTCGGGCCTTCTCCTTTTCCTCCTGATAGGAGACACACTTGGGATACTCCCTGGTCCTCAATTTGCATGAGTTCTTTTTATAACCCTAAATTGCACCATACATGTATACCTGGCAGCAAGCCATCTTACTTGCTATTTTTTCCAAATCCATCACTGAATAACTCTTCTAAAAACCATATTCTTGAAGATGTACATGCCCTGCACCACGAATGCCCACCTACACACACTTTCTGAACCTATACAACTCATGTACATACGCTAGCTACACCATTACAACCTACGTATACTCACAAAAATTGCAAAAAATAAAAAGTTGCAATGGCAAAGTAGATTTTGGGTAGTTTCCTAACCAATTGACCGCCCATATTTGGTCACCCAACCGAATAACTATCTTTTTGGCATATAAAAGAAGGTGTTGGGGTCCCATTCCTAAAAGAAGCATGAGAGAATAGAAACTCTACCCATTTCAGTATTCCCCCTTGCCCCAATTATTTGCCACCACATTGTGAGTTTGAACCAAAATTCCTTATTCTAGCCCTTTTTGCTCCATTGCAAACCCTTGCCATTTCCCTAGAGAGAACTGAAGAGGAGAAAGATACGTGGAAGCAGTTGGAGCTTGGTGAAGAGGATCCTAGGACCGAGTTCGAGGAGCAGTTTCCGGTCTCATATTGTAAGCTACTCTGTGAGATTAATATAAAGAAGTACCTTTTCCATCCCGCCAAATGATATCTTCCATCTTTATGATTTATTTATATTTTTGTTATAATATCTAACCCATTAATCAATATATAGAATGCATGCTTGTAGTTTCTTGTTTGTCTTTTGGTGAATGTAGGTTGGCCTTGGGAGGATATCTGCAGTCGAGAAACAACGAAGCACAAAGGGATCGACACCGGACACGGGGTTTAAGGTAATCCTACCAGATCCCTATACTTTGCATCTTATGTATGATTGTGGGGTACTGTTGGGATAGTTGTTAAAAGTAGGAGACTTTAGACGGTTAGCTCTGCCTGCACTTTATAACCCTAGTGTAGTCCGTAGGGGGGTTTTCCCACTATACCAGAATTGGCGATCGTACTGGTGAGCCTCTAGGGTTTTTAGGGGATATTTTTTGGGTGCTTTAATTGGTTTAACTGCTTTTTTTGAGTTTTTGTAAGTTTTCGTGTCTTTAAGGGATTCTGGTTTTCCATACCAGTACTCCTTTCCTATGCTTGACTATTATTTTTTCTTTTTTTAGAGGAGTCACAGAGGTGTGTGCGGCATGCAATGGGTATTCCCACGTACATACGTGCCCTACCTTTGGACAGATCGCGTACATACGTAGGCTGCTGAAGTGTCAGTAGCGTGCCTGTGTTGAGAAAATATTTTCAAAGAAGAGGTAGTCAAACTCTTCCCTGTCAGAAGTCATACTTCTCAAGGGCTTTCTTGATCTAGTTTTGGTCTCTGTTATAGAATTATGTAGCTTAGTTCTGACCTCAGTTTAGCTTTTCTTTATCAAAGATTTCTCGTGTTTTCATTATTAAGGTTTTTAGACAAGTTTGCGAGTCAGTTCTGATCTGCCTTCTTGGTATTGTTAGTGACTCCCTGCGATCTGCGGTGGGGCCAGAAGTCATTTCTTGGTCTTGTCTTGTCTTCATTTTTCCCTTTTTTGCTTTAGAAGAAAAGAAAAGAATTCATTTTCAAATTTTCTTGTTTTGAAGCATAAAATAAAAATAAATAAAATAAATTCTTTTGTTTGGTAAAAGTAGTTTAGGTTAGTTGCTTTATATATCAAGGAAAAAGAAAGTTTTCTTAAGTTATTTATTGAATACTTAGGACATTAAGTAGTTCATAGTCGAACGAAATCTTGTTTTAGGTTTTTCTTTTCAAAGATCTGAGAAAGTAGTTACGAAAAAGTTTGGTTAAAGAGGTTAAATTTGCAAATCTTTATTTATTGAAAAAAAAAAAAGTAATTTTGTTTCCAGCATTTGTTCTTCTCTTTCATCTCTTAACAAACACCATCAGTTTCATTTTCCTTCCCTTTGAATTAAGAACAACCACTTAAAATCAACGATAAATTAAAATTTATCAGACATTCACGTTTGTAGGGTCCATCAACTAGATTATGCTAGAGCCCTAATTTAGGTTGGAGAGGAAACTCTTCAGGGATATAAAACAAACATACGAGTTTGTGCTAGGGAGTATAGAATTCCAGTGATGTGGAAACTATTTGGAACCCCCCTCTAACATAGGGGCTAAACGCGAGATCGCATGCGGAAAGGTAGTGGAGATAACCCCTCAGAAATTGGACCAATCGTAGAGGAGGAATGCATATAGAGGGCTTATCTTGGGATTCCGTTGATTGCATTTTTGACAGAGCTTCATGGGTCTCAAATCCGTTTGAGGTCCTCAGTCGTCTTCTGGAACACTTGCTTTCGATACCCTTGATAGGTTTCAAGTTTGATACCCTGCTCATTGCGGTCCGCCCGACTGTCGACTGTACCCGCCTGGTAGTTGTTTGCGAGCTGGAAACCTAGTTCCCTATATATCAGGGACTTACACAAGTGACTGCGGGGGTATACCATGGTACCTAGGAAAGACATCAGACCACACTTTGCAGAGTATACCCGGAGGGTGCTTCCGTGTTTGAGTTACACTTGCACCGGTAAGTTGCTCTAGTGTTGGCTGGTGTAACTGTTCTTCCAACTAGTTTGTAGTGGTTTGCTTGTTATATCTCATAGGAAATTTTTATAGTGTGTGTTTGATCTTCAACGTTAGAAAAACCTTAGTGTTTCATTGATCTTCTCACACAGTGGAAGATCAAGAGCTCCGCCTGTCGCAAAGGCTTTTGGGCCTATAGCCGATTGAAGTGGAGCCACCATTTCCACCACTATGGCGAAGACTTGACCAACAAGGTTCATTTGAGGCGAATGGGAAACATGAAACTATACCCGAGCCATCCCCGAGAGGAGAACCTGTGAATCCAGATTAACTGACTATTTCTAACCTTGGAGTGGAAGCTCTTCATCCGTATAACCCTCCAATCATTGACTTGTCGACGCCATTATTGATACAGATTTCCCCTACAAGGGTAATGCATCATGAGCGCCAGATAATCCTACAAGCAATGATGGAATCAAATGTTGCTACTTCATCAGGGAGTCCTCATACTCCCTCTGCAACTGCCACAACTAGAGGTGTTCCTCCTCCTAACTCACCTTCACAGGTCTGGGCCACCATGGTCTCGACCGCCTCTACCTCAGGAAGTGGTCTGATTCCGTCCATGGCAGTGATCATTTCACCATTTACACAGAGTGCGTGGGCCCTCCGTTTTCATATGGGATGCCTAACTTTAGTATGAATTTGGTCCTGTCCTACTCCACCCTTCAAACCATGGGCCTGGGGGCAGGGATCTCTAACGCTCCTCTTCAAGGGTCTATGGGGGGCACCTCAGCCCCCTATAATGATTTCCCTTACGGAGGGGGTCATATACCTCTGTCATCTCCCTCGCTCGACGATGTTTCTGAGCAACCCATCTGGCCGACCATAAACTGCAACCTCTCTGGCGTAGGTAGTCAAGGACCTTCTTCCAACGCCAAGCAGGTGGGTTCTTTGTCGTTCTCTTCATTCGGTGCATTTTGTGACAATGCATTCTCTTGAGCCGCCGTCTCGGCCGTGGCCAACCCGATTTATGGACAACAAAATCCTATGCAAGGTACTATTTCTGCACAGGGGGAAAACACAGGAGTTCCCTCCTCACAAGGACCTTGGAATATGTGGCAGGGATCAATTCCCTCGTCAGGGATGTTGACTGGGGGCAACCCCTTCCATAGCCAAGGGAACCCCGGGCAAGGCTCAGGACCTCTGCCCGTCAGATTGGCAGGGGGAAACCCTTTCCAAATTCCTTGGAATACAACGCAAGC
Source organism: Picea sitchensis (assembly GCA_010110895.2). Taxonomy (NCBI): domain Eukaryota; kingdom Viridiplantae; phylum Streptophyta; class Pinopsida; order Pinales; family Pinaceae; genus Picea; species Picea sitchensis. The sequence continues at coordinate 359,912 of SNQJ01S0001898.1, read as the reverse complement.
CCAACCTTCTACGTCCTATTACGGGAGTCAGCCGCTGACATCTCAATAAGAGCAGAATATGGATGCTAGTCATGGCCACGATTTTTACCAGAACCCTGGTCAACAACCTAACTTTTCCTGGAAACCTGGTGCCTACCAAACTCCACACTCCTTTTTCCCTTGTTATAACCAACAACCCAAACTTCCGTTTCTGGCAACTTTGCACTTGCTAGACTTGTCAAGGTTACTAAACGACCCCATCTGTCACGATCCGCGTTGGCCTCCTATGCTAACCAAGTTGCCTTCGAACATTCCAAAGTTTGAAGCTAAGCCTAATGAAGATCCAGACGATCATGTGACTACCTTCCATCTATGGTTCTCGTCCAATTCATTGAGAGATGAGTCCGTACAGTTGCGTTTGTTTCAACACACTCTTATTGAGAGTGCTGTGAAATGGTACATTGAGATCGATCGCTCAAGATACTCTATGTTTTACAAATTGGCAATGGCTTTCTTAAACCATTTTCAATTACATGTGAGATACAACGTTGGCATGGAGTTGCTGGCCAACTTTGAGTAGACAAAGGCAAACCATATCCCTTATCACATCCGAGAATGGAGACGCTGGAAGAGATTAATAAAAGTACCAGTCCCACCAACATTTTTTCTAGAGTGGTTCCTCAAGTCTTTGGTCTTGCAGTTATCCAAAGACGTAGCAACATCAGGGGTCTTTTCAGAAGAAGAAGCGATAATGAGAGTTCAACAACTAGAGATTATTTACTCTCAGTCTGGTTTACTTTAAGAAATTTTTCCAGATGCACCGAGGTCAATACTTGACAAGACCAACCATAGATTTGGACCACATGCCGATGGTATTGTTGGTTCAATGAAAATGAAGCCTGCTGATCAGCTATCAAATCAATTGCAACAATTGTCAATACAACAGACAATGGCCACCCAGACCACTGGTGAGACTGCTCCCCCTACCCAAACATTGGATGCACACAATGTGAAATCGACAAACCCGAAGGCCACCCAACAGCCTCACGGAAAGAAGAAACACTGAATGAAGGGTAAGGGGGATAAGAAACCCACCAACAATGCTGGCGGGGGAAACACATAAAATAAGAAGTTGAAGTATCCATGTAACCTTTGTGCGGAGGACCATCCGACTCACCCAGTGCCTCGGCTTGCAGAGTCCCAAACGTTATTGGCACAACAACAACCTATTGTGTTAACGAACCCATTTGCACATGGGAAAAATTTAACTCAAGCCTCTTTGAGCGCAGATGGGGGCAGTCAGGGACCCCCTCCATCTTCGAGTAATCCTTCGTCTGTGAACATATATATGTTGAAAGGTGATGCCCACATAGAATCTAGGGCACATGAATATAGAATGCCAAACACCTCTGAGAAGGGTAAAGAAGCCGAAAACCCACCTCTTCCTCTCCAGATTGAGAAGACATTGGGAGAAACAATGGCATGCATCCCAAAAGGTGTGTTCAAGAAAGCTTCCCACAATCCAAATGCAAGGGCCACCCAGAACTACTCTGTGGTGGAGGATTTGTCACAAACCCCTTGTGCAATGTCAGCTTTGGAGGTCCTCCAGAGCTGCCCTTCCCAGAGAAAGGCTTTGTCAGTTGTCTTAGGATCTAGTGAAACTTGTAATTCAGGAACAATCATGCTTGATACGATTGACTTAAAACCTCATCTCCCCTACCACGTGGCATTTTAGATAGTAGTGGCTTACACCACGAAAACGTTTACTCGGAACATTTTTTGCACGGTGGTTGATGAGGGTGCCTCGACATGCGTGATATCGTTGGCATGTTGGAAGGCCATTGGCCAACCCGTTTTGTTTCCATCACCTACTCTTCTTACCACTTTCGACGGTCATTCGTTCCGACCACATGGAATCATTCCTTCTTTCGCCGTGCAGCTAGGAGGAAAGACCGTGTGCATCGAGGTTGAAGTGGTCGATGCGCCTCTCGACTACAATCTATTGTTAGGAAGGAGTTGGACCTATGATATGCTTGCAGTGGTCACATAATTTTTCTAGGTCTCGTTGTTTCCACACGAGGGTCGGATCATGTCCATTGATTAGTTATCCTTCTCCCATCCTGACCCTTCATCGGGGGCATCCACGGTCCCGATGATTGATAACCTGCAGCCTTACATAATCAATGTAGGGGTTGGTTTGTGCCCACCTTTGATGGGTACTTTTGATTACTCGCCTCCAACCAACGATGTCAAGTACATATCGGATTTCCCCGACCAACCTAGGGCCAAATTTTTTCAAGTCTCGTCGTTTCACACGACTTACTTTTACAATCCATGGAATCTTCCTTCCCCATCAGCCACGATGGAAGGGATAGGACACCATGGCATGGCCATGCCCTTGTCTGCAGCAGAAGTTTCATACTCTATAGTCCAGCAAGATTTCGTTGACCCTGATCTGCCTCCCGCACATGAGTTAGATCCAATTCCCGAGCCTCCCTCGACTCAATGTTCCCTCACTGATACTAATTCTTTAAAATTAGTCTTGCCCTCAAACGAGGTGATTATCGAGGCAATGACTGTTCCAGACAGACCATGGGACTATCTCCATCACAGATCCTATTTTCTCCCAGAGTTAAGAAGAATTGAAGCAGGTGAATTCAATTTGACTATTACTAGAGATAGGTCTTGCCCTATCAATCCTTTCGCTAATAATGTAGTTTACGTTGAAGGTAATATGGAAACCATTGCTAAAACAATACCCATTGATATCTCTAGAACCCCTGGTGTCATGGAGAATGTCTTCGTCAGAGAGGACTGCTCCCCTGAGGAGATTTGAATATACACATGTTTATTTAAAGAATTATGTGACGTTTTTGCCTGCTCTTACGAGGAAATGCCAGGCATTGATCCAAGAATCGTCGAACATGAAATCACGACATATCCTGACGATAAGCCAACCCAAATGAAGCTTCATCTCGTTAATCCTAAGAAATCAACAACTATTAAGGCTGAAGTAGAGAAGCTACTCAAAGCTGGTTTCATCTATCCCATCCAATTGACTCAATGGGTGTCAAACCCTGTTCCATTCAACAAAAAACAGGGTACGATTCGTGTATGTACAGAGTTCTGTGATTTGAACAAGGCTTGTCCAAAGGATAATTTCCCCACTCCATTTATTGACTATATAGTCGATGAATGCGCAGGCTGCAAGGTCTTTTCTTTCATGGATGGATTTTTGGGATACAACTAGATACAGATCAAACCCGAAGACCAACACGAGACCACTTTCATTTTTCCATGGGGTACTTTCGCTTATCAGAAGATGCCTTTTGGTATGAAAAATGTTGGAGCTACTTTTTAGAGGGCCATGTCTTTTGCTTTCCATGATCTCAAACACATATTTGAGGCTTATCTTGATGATTTAGCATCACTATCTCGTAAGAGAGTCGATCATCCCACACACCTCCGACTTATCTTTGAGTGATGTCGCTACTACCGGATTCACTTGAATCCAAACAAATGCAGTTTTTGCGTGACGTCGGGTCGTATGCTAGGTTTCATAGTTTTGACAACAGGGATCATGGTCGATCCTCTAAAGGTTGAGGCAATAGTTCAATTGCCTCCCCCATGTATAGTCCCTTAGCTTCAGAGTTTACAAGGAAAAGTTAAATTTTTACGACATTTCATCGCAAACTATGCCAAGATCACAAAGGGTTTCATGCGTTTACTAAAGAAGGACGTTCCTTTTCATTGGGACGAAGCTGCTCAGTGCTCTTTTGAAGCGTTGAAACACACCCTCACGTCTTCCCCTCTGCTTCGGCCACCCAATTATAATAAAGATTTCTTAATGTACGTGGCCGCTGCGAAGTCGACCATCGATATAGTCTTAGTTCAGGAGGATGATTTTCTTGAAGAGCACGTGATTTATTACCTGATTTGAGGCCTGGTTGGACCAGAACTCAATTATTCTCACGTTGAAAAACTTGCGTTGGCAACAGTTCATGTTGTCCAACGGTTCCGTCATTACATCTTGTTTCGCAAGACCACCATCATTGCCGTTGTGAATCTGTTTCAATACGTGTTGACATGATGTGTAATCGGAGGAAAGATCAGTATATGGATAGTTATCCTCCAAGTATTTGACTTAGATTTTGTTTCAATGAAATCCAAAAATTCGTTGGTCTTTGTGGAACTCATTTTGAAACTTCTGGTCGAGTCAAGTGATGTTATACCCGAAGAGTCGCCTATTAAAGGAGACATGTTTTTGATCACGTCTTCGGACCCCTGTTATGGAGATATACTAGTCCACCTCTAGACTTTGAAGTGACCCGCCTCTGCTTCTCGTGATGAGCATCACCGTATACACCATCAGGCCAAGAACTATCTCATACTCGAGGACACTTTGTATCGTCGAGGTGTAGATTGTATCCTTCGCTGGTGTCTCACTCATGAAGAAGCAGAAATCGTGCTTAACGATTGCCACACTGGAGCATGTGGTGGTCATTTTTCTGGGTTGGAAACAAACCAGAATATTCTACGAGCCAGTTAATTTTGGCCAACATTAATCAAAGATTGTGTTGAATCGGTCAAGAAGTGCCACAAATGTCATATCTTCTCTCAGAAGATGACTTCACACCCCGCTCCTATGTTTCCCGTCATCACAGTTGGTCCCTTCACCAAGTGGGGGATTGATTACACTACATGAAACCCCCCTTCAGCAAGGGGGCATCGTCATATCATCGTAGCAGTAAACTACTTCACGAAGTGGGTCGAGGATATGCCAATGTTCAATGATGATGGAGAGACAACAACTCTCTTTTTGCTTAACCAGATTATAGCAAGGTTTGGCCTCCCGAGGGAGATTGTCATTGACCATGGCAGTCACTTTCATAATAAAATGATGTTCGAGTTAACGTCAAAGCTTGGGTTGAGGCAAGAACATTTGTCACCCTACTACCCACAAGCGAGTGGTCAGGTGGAAGATGTGAATAAGTCTCTTAAGACTATTCTGTAATGAACGATCAATTCGGCCAAGTCAAATTGGAATTTTATGTTGTACTCGACATTATGGGCCTACCGAATGTCTATTAAGATTGCAATCGGTTTCTCACCTTTTCAACTCGTTTATGAGTTGGAAGCAGTCTTGCCTATAGATTTCCATATCCCGTCTCTAAAGTTGGCAGTACAGTTATTGCCAGACACTTCACTGCTTGAAGAGCGTTTATTATATCTTGAGTAGCTCAATGAGCAGCGTCAGGATGCAGCCTTGGCCAACGAGGCTCACAAACAAAAATTCAAGTGTCAGTATGATCGGTTCGTTCATCCTCAGATTTTCTCTGAAGGAGACCTTGTCCTAGTCTATGACCAAGATAAGGATCCCCTGGGGGCAGGCAAGTTCAAACCCATGTGGTTTAGACCTTTCATTGTGAAGGAGCTTATAAACAAGGGCGCTTATCGTCTGATGGACTTTGAGGGAAATTCTTTGGCGGAGCCTAGAAATGGGCTCTACCTCAAGAAGTATTACTCATAGGTGGGTTGCCTTGGGTGACTTCTTATACATATGTATAGTTTTTATATAGTTAGTTTTTGTCTTTTTGTTTTATGGACGTGTCGTTCTTGATGTCATTTTCTTCACTGTGGCAGATGTCAAGTGAATAAGAGGTGTTCATGGGGTTTACGGACGATGCTAGGTGGAAAACTCGGAGGTTTGCTTCCGTGGCTTGGGTGATTTTTCACACCTTAGGGCCAGTTGTTATCTTCAAGAGGTGTATGTTTAGGTAATGCCACAAACAACGTTGTCGAATACAACGTAGTCTTAGAGTTGCTTCATGACGCTTTGTTGCATGGTATCTCTCACCTCCGGGTCTACTTAGATGATCAACTGGTTGTGTCCCAGTTAAATGGGGTTTACCACGTTTACGATCCTACTCTACACCGATAGTTACTTAGGGTACGTCTCTTAGAACGAAGTTTTGATTACATTACATATATCCATGTTCCTAGGAGATTGAATCAAATCACAGATACTCTAGCTAATCATGTATTATATTGGCATATTGCACACATGTAAGAAAACACACACACACACACACACACATGTAAAAACATTTGTAAATAAATGTAATCCATAAGACATAAAAAGATGTAAATACGTATATATATATATCGAAAATATCAGAGTACATAGGTGGGCGCAAGCGCCTCAAAATAATATGTCCAATAAGAGTCACGAGGCTTATTCCCTCAAAAATATACAAAAGGTTCCCTCGACACGTAATTAGTCCAACCTAGCTAAGGGTGGGGCCTGTTGGCCCTGCCATAGAGAACAACAACGTTTTCCAAACACTGGAAGAGTTGGACCCAGGTCCGTGGTACCCCAACTACGTGAGGTTGCATCGACGGTGGGAGATCCTCGATCTCTTCCATAAGAAATGTACGAGTGAGCGCGGTGAGGTTCCGCTCCACCCATATTAATACTCTCTCACCCTCTCCGGCTGGAGGTCCTCCTGTTTCTACTGCTGGTACGGTGGTTGTGGTTGGTCCTGCCTCTGGTCGAGGACAATGCATGTTCCTCGAGAAGTCTGCTGGACGCACTGGTCCCACATCTGTACACAACAGATACATAGTTCTCAGATACTCTGGTACACATAAAAATGATATATATACAAAGAATTAAAAATTAAATAACTTTAAAAAACAAACGTACCTATCTCTCCTCGATCACCTCCAGGAGGTACGGGCATGTTCGTATCCCAGAAAAAGTTGATCCCGGCATAGGGGTAGTCCTCTATTGTTGGAATCTGTCGTGCCAACCAGTCAAAAAACTTATCATCGAAGGCCTCTATGGTCCTTCTGCCCCCCTTTCATGGCAACAATGTCGCCCATCTACATAATGCTGGGAGGGAGGCCTCATGCCCTCACACTGTCTCTCATAGACTAAGACCGGGTACCCTCTCAAAGAAGAAAGAGAACAGAATGGTCTCAAACCCAAAGTTTTTGTTTTCTCGCCCACGACACTCGGTGAGCTGTCTCTTCATGCAGTCTAGCATGGTTGTACTCCAATAAAAAATCTGTGCCTTTAAGCACTGCACTGCACAATGCATGTGTGCACGGGAGGCCTGATGTAAATTCGCGGATCCAGTAATCTGCCCAATGAGTAGAACTATCACTTTCAGTGATAGATTGCTGATCTTGTTTATCGACACCTGAGAACCTACTTTCTCGGTACCAGCCTCACTATTGTGTTGCTTATATGATTAGTATAATGCATTCATTAATTATCAATCTGGGATTCGTAATCAATAGAGTTACAAGACACCAGTAAGAGAGGTAATTCTAATGTCACGAGTATAGAAATAAAACAAACTGAAACACACTTTGGTTGCCTTTCACAGAGAAGCTATCTATTCCATTGGGGTACATGAAAATATGAGATGGAGTTCTTTGACAAATCAACTCTGTTATCTGACACAAAAATCTAACTATGCAATCACACTTCGAAAAAGGGAATCACACATCGATAATCATGGCATAGCATGGGTAGTTCAATATCCAGTATATTGAGTATGTTGTGGTTCACAATATTCTATTGTGAACTTCACTAGTTCTTTTCCAATTATGTTTGACTACTACTGCCAACATCCATGTCCATTAAGCATAATCAAATTCATAAGAACAGAAACATAGAATATGCAAAAACAGAGTAAATAAGGATCCCTAAGCAATCATATAATCGAAATCATAAACTGAAACTAAAATGCTATTATTTGGGAGAATCAAAGCTTCAGCTAGTCTAACAGTTATACTATTGAAATCAAATGCTAACACTAATCTATGAGGATGTTGACCTTTTTTGGGCGGTTGGCCTTTGCCACTTCAATAGGTCAATGACTGGAGTCTACAGTAAGTTGGTCTTTAATCCACACATCACTCTTGCTCAAAACCTCAAAACATGAAACTATACTAACAACTCAACTCACATTCATTCATAACTGATCAAGACATGGGAATAAATGACATTCTTATATTAAACTTCAATCTGAAGAGATGTTCTACAATATGTAACGATGCTTCACATGATGTAATATGCTAACTCTCTACTACTTCCACCATCCTTGCCATGACTATTTAAACACTACTACTTCCACCATCCTTGCCATGACTATTTAAACAGTCTTAGTCGTGAAACACAAGGAGGTGAAATATTTTACAAATCAACAATTGTGAAATTTATATATTCGATTACATATTTTAAGCTTCATCCTCAAGACACGAAGTGTATGAGGATGAAGCAATAAACAAACTGGCTTAATATATTCTTGCTAGAACTTGATGATTTCATAAACACTCAACAATTATCCTGGGCACGATATGGAGCCAATCTTAGCATACTCTGTTTTTCTGTATTGGTACCAGATCGTGACAGGTGATATTCAGTAGATAGTACCGGATCCGAACAGTACACAATTGGTTGGTACCAGACTAGGATAGTTTGTGATCGTTGGTACCGGATCGTGACAGCGAATGGTCTGTGGGTACCGGATCTGAACGAAAGGTGCTCTTGGTACCAAATTTAGACAGTGGGCAATCTGGCGCATAAGTACCAGATAGTTGAGCTGACATAGAAGTGTTGGACTTCATCTAAAGGTCAAAGGCTACACATGGAAATTTTAAACATTTGTACATGAATATTTAGTCTCCTAGCTTAATAAACCACAAAATGCATGAATTCAATTGTACTTTACCTTATCACCTTATTGGTGACTGGAGGTAGGGTTCTTTATCATTGATCCAAGCTTAGGTAGGCCAAAAGGGTATAAATGAGGAGTATAATATGGTAATGGGGATGTCAATTTGGAGGCTCAACATTCCCCCATGCCAAAATCATTGCATGTCTTCATGCAACTGAAACAAAAATTTTCCAAAACTTGAGACTCCATTCTCTTTACTCCTGTGGGTCAATGATATTGACAGCTGAGGCTTCTGCTTTCAGTTTTCTTTTTATGACCCTAATGTATTGCAGGAATATTAGTACCTTCTTGAGATTATTAGAAGTCTCTTCATAGTCATCTTGGAGTTGTTGGCTGGTTGCCTTCAATTATTCATTTTCCTTCTTGATATACCTATCCAGTAGTTGGTATTCCTTCACTTCTTGTTTGAGCTCCTAGTTTTGTTTTTGCAACTTCCTAATCTACTTCTTCATCCATTCTTTTTTCAAGGTCTTCATTGGCCTTATTGTCTCTGGCTGGATGCATTCTCTTTCCCCCACTTCCTCCCTCATCCCACACAAAGTAATAGTAGCTTGTTCTTCCATCAAACTAGGGATGTCATCCTGGGCTGATAGGTCTAGGGAGGTAAGATCTATTGGGTCTTCATGTGTATGAGGACTGAAAACTGCTTTTCCTTTCTTTTCCATACTCCTAGTAGTTATTTTATAAGGGGGTAATGGATCAAAGGTGCTCATAAGATTCCTTTTCTTCTTCTTTGTTTGTGGAATGGTTACAAGAGATTGTTCTATAGACTATTCATCTCTACTCTTTTCTTTCCTCAAGGATTTTGACGTATGACCCCTCTCCTCAAGCGCTACTGTTGATATCTCCCCCATTAATTCGGATTTACCTTTTGATTCTTGAATTTTCAGGGTCTTACTATCTGAGGAAGAGGGCCTTACTTGTTTACCAACTTTATCCTTTACTACTCTGGAGGATGATGGGGTTGCCTTGCTCTTTTTCTCCTTCGTTCCTTATTTTTATCTAGAGCAGGCTGGGCTTCTTCTTCAGGTTCATTTTATGGGGAAAGGTGTTGAGTGATGAGGGTTTTCCAAGTAAACCCTCGCTTCCTAATCTCATGTATAACTAGCATTTTGATAAGACCCTGATGATAAATGCTAGTCTTCTCAGTTTTGGAGAGGGATTTGACACCTCTTACCATCTTGTTCAGGCTCATCCATAAAAAATATGGGAAGTCAATTTCAGGGCCTCCTGCAAAGTGCAACAGAAGCCTAAGATGATAAAAGAAAGTTGCAGCATACCTACCCTCACAAGTGAGGAATCGTTGAAGACTAGTAAGCATTGGATGATATTCTTCCTTGATGTAGTTTATGGAAATCCCCTTTTTCCAATCAGGGTGTTGATGGTCTTCCTTCAGAAATCGTTGGCACATTTCTTTATTGATTCCTACTCCTTTGAAGTACTTGGCTCCTCTGCTGGGTAATCCTGTGGATTCCCTTAAGGTTTCTTCATTGATGATTAGCTGCAGATTGCATATGTGCACAATCTCTCCATTGTAACCTTGAACAAATGCATGTGATACCTTCTCATGATAACCTGTGAATTTCTCTAAAAATGGCATCCATCCCGCTCTAGCATACTTATCTCTACATATTTGGAACTCCTCGGTCTCCCTATAATTCTAGAATACCGTTTCATGTCTACTTATAACCATCTTTATAAACCGTAAGTGAAAACCGGGTTGTAGCACAAAGGTTTAGTCAGCTGTGAGCATGAGGGTTTGGTACCGGATGTCACAGAGAGGAGAAGGCTCTGAAAATGGGAGAGATGGGTAACACTCGGAGAAATGGTGATGCATTCAATAATTCCAATGGTGAGTTTAAATAAAGATGATACGAAGAAGAATTAAGACAAGATGAGGCTCATCTGGATGGTTTCGCCACCCAGATAAGCCATTTCATTTATGCCCGTTAGTGCAATGATGGGGATGACACGTTTGGTATCAAGACATCATTTTTGTTTGGGATTGGTGATTGGACCCCTAAGCGGCGAATTTTAGTGTTGAATCATGCGATATAGATTCATGATGGTTTAAGGATGAAGCACGTTCTTGGTTTTGGGGTTGTGGCTCATCATTGTTGAACATGCTTATTTCAGTTCATCCCCACATTCATACATTTGATGTGATTTTTTCCTCCCTCATCTTTTCAAGTGCTTATGTGGTGAGGGAATTGATTAAGGTTAAGCATATGGGTATGAGAGAAGTGAAAGTTAGGTGCATGGTTTTAATACTAAGGTCATAATATCTAGTATGCATTTTCATGCCTTTTGTAGTTTTATAAGCAGAGGAAAATAAATAATACCATGTTACCTTTTCTTTTACCATTGCATAACCAATACCCATAGCATATGAAACTTCCTTTGTATTGTCAGAGTTCATCTTTTTAGGCTGGAGTTTTCTGGATGCTTAGTACTGGAATTTTCTGTACTTTATGAATACTTCTTTTTTCTGTGCTTGTCTTGAGTTTCTTCTTTTGTGTCTAGTTCTGCATGGTTGTATGGTGAACAAGTTGATCTCTGAGTTTAAAAAAGAGTCCTGATAGGGGCTCTTTGACCCTCCCCCATGCCAAGGATGTTGCATATCCTTATGCAAAAGGTCCGACACACTGTTCACAAATGGAAGAAAATTTATAAGAGATGAGAGATCAAATCAAATTCCAAAAGTGCATTTATTACCTAGCATATGATCCCATGCTTTTAAAAAAAATAAAAATTGAAATTGCCTTTCTTCTGATGACTTATTGACAAGGGCAACATTCATCAATGAAAATAGGGAGGTTTTTATATTTTTCCTGAAGAACAGATCCAACCTAACTTGCTTCAGAGATTTACTATCATTAGATGTTATGGATAAATTTCACAGTATAAGTAGATTAGACTCCCTAGTCAAGGCATCACTCTTAAGAAGTTTCCTTTATAGATAATATAGGCTTTAGATGTCAGACTGATAAAGTTGACTTAGGGTGATTCTCAAATGGACATTTGCTTGTAGTATTTAGTTTGTTAATATGATGTTTGTATCTTATAAGTGTCAATAGTGACCTTTACTTGTATTATTCATTTTTTTATGACAAAAGTGATTTTTTCAATCAGACAAGTATAAATGAGACATTTCTCAACCAGAACCCACTGCCATCAAGCCTGTTCAGTACTCCAGTGGGGTAGTTGTGATAATTAGTGAGAGACATACCTTCCCTAGGCAAAATTCCCCATTGCCAACATGCATGTTCAGTACCCTGATGGGTTTGCCTAGTCATACCACAGACCGGTACCCGGTGCCAGCAGACCTATTCAGTATCCCGACAGGTTAGTCTCTTAAACCCTTTTTCCATCAGAGGCTTCTTGTCCATCGTCACCTATTTTAGTTTTTGTTAAAGAATGATTTTGCATGGTGACAAGGGAGGCTCATATGAAAACCCTTTTACAGGTTGGGATGGTATTGGGTTAGAAGGTATATTCTCTTATTTGAATGTCTTTAAATATTTGTCTGAAGGAAAAATAAAGTTATGTATGCAGATTTTTATAATGATCCAGATGTGTGATTTGTTTGAGTTTGTCCATAAGAGAATGACCTAAAGTTACCTTAGGGTGTTGATGCATCCTCTTCCATAAAAAATTTCCTAGTGTGCCCATGATAGAGAGTGTTCATATACTCATATGCTACTCTTTAATAAAGATAATCCAATGATTATTGTTGAAGTCTAGTTAGGGTGAAATGGTTACTTATAGGCTAATATACTTTTATCCCTTTAATCATGCTGAAATATTGGATAAAGGCAACCTCTAGACTTTGAATCAAATTAAGCATGGTTCCTTTAACAACATAGGTAAAGATTATGTCTTCTTTGTCAAGCAATAGAACCAAAAGAAATTAAAAATACTTCCCTTTAGTCAGCAACAAAACCAAAAGAAATTAAAAATACTTCCCTTTAGTCAGCAACAGAACCAAAAGAAATTAAAAATACTTCCCTTTAGTCAGCAACAGAACCAAAAAAAATTAAAAATGCTTCATAAGGGTTGCCATTTGATGTTGCATTCATCTCCTTGGTTCCCGCTTAAGGGGTTACTGCATGGGTCCACATAAGTATAACATTCTTTATCAATTAGGTGATGTATCGTGATAGTATTGTATAAGAACAAACTTCTGGTACCGGACCAACACATGACTGCTGGTACCGGACCAAAACAAAATTTCTGGTACCGGACTAGCACTGTTGGTACCGAACCAGAACAAAGTATTGTTGATGCCTGCAACTAATGTTTTAGCAAGTTTGTGAAAGATCAAATAAATTATAGAAATAGACTAACAAAAATAAAATGCGAAAGTAAAACAAAGGAGATAAGAATCCATTGTTACCTTCAACTTATTAACAAAACACAATCCACACCTATGTACAATTTTTTATTTTTTTTAAGTAAATCAATCAATCAATGTGGATCAGTAGGAAGATCTCCTTCCTTACTGATCACCTGCATATCCGAATTTTGTAGCACACGTGTCAGAAATTCCTCTTTTGACAGGGGTTTGTTATAAATTCTCAATTGGTGCTCATTCACGAGTAGGGGTGTCTGATGTTTGTCAATTGTCTTTATTCTGATTGAACCATTACAATAGACAATGTCAATTTTGTAATGTCCTAACCAACGAGTAATTAACTTACCTTTGAAATTATTGAACCTGATGTCATACAACAAGGCCCAATCTCCCAGTTGAATTTTTTTCTTTTTAAGATACTTGTCATGCCATTTTGTTCTTTGCTCTTGAACGAGGGTGGTTCTTTGAAGTGCTTCCTGTATGATTTCATCAAGCTCAATAAGCTGCAAGAGCCTTTGTTGCTGAGCTTCATCTAATTTCATGCCAACTTGTACAACAATTCTGAAGGTTTTGATCTAGAATTCTATGGGGAGAAGCACTTGCGTCCCATACACCAATTTGTAAGGTGTATGTCCTGTTGTATTCCTCCAGGTGATTCTATAAGCCCATAAGGCTTCTAGTAATCTGTCAACCCAATCCTTGTGGTGTAGCTGTACTGTTTTAGTAAGAATGGACTCAATGAATTTGTTGGTGGATTCTACTTGTCCATTCGCTTGTGGGTGATAAGGTGTAGATTTCATGTGCTTGATCTGGTACTATTATGTAACTGCTTTGACTAGATGAGAGGTGAATTGAGTCCCCTGATCAATCACAATTTCTCGAGGTACACCAAATCTAGTAAAGATGTCATTAAAAAGGAAATCTACCACTGATTGTTTACTTGCAACTGGTAAGGCTTTTGCTTCAACCCACTTAGTCACATAGTCAGTACACACAAGTATATACTTTTTCTTTTTAGATGCAGGGTTAATGGGCCCTACAAAATCTAATGCCAATTTCTCAAAAGGCTCAATGACTACTTGGGCTTGAAGTGGCATTTGGTCTCATGCGGTAGGCTTACCCATTCTTTGGCATTCATCGCAAATGGATACATAAGTTCTGGCATATTTGAAAATATTAGGTAAATAATAACCATATTGCAAAACTTTATAAGCGGCCCTCTTGTTAGAAAAGGGGCCTCCACAAGGACCATCATGGCAGGCTTGCAGAATATCATGGATTTCATCTTCCCTTGCACATCTCCTGATTACCAAATCTGGTCCTGTTTTGTAAAGACAATCGTCATGCCACATGTAGTTTTCACTTAGCTGAATTACTTTTTTCTTTTCTCTAGGAGAAAATTTATGAGGCATCTTCCATGTTACAAGATAGTTAGCTACATCTACATACCAAGGAGTAAATGTAGAAATAGCAAAGAAATTTTCATCAGGAAAGTTATCATCTACTGGTGCATTATCTCCTAGATGAATCATTCTAGATAAGAAATCAGCCACACGATTATCCTTACTGGGTCTATCAATAATATTGATGTTAAACTCTTGTAATAATAACAACCATCTTGTAACCCTAGGGTTTGTTACTGGTTTGTTCATTAGGAATTTGATGGCTGAATGATCAGTGTGTGCAAAAGCTTGATATCCTGTAATGTAGTGTCTAAATTTATTGATAGCATGGACTACAACTAAAAATTCTTTTTTTGTGACCGTATAATTAACTTCTGCTAGGGAAAGATTTTTACTGACAAAGTAAATAACATAAGGCAGTTGATTTTCCCTTTGTCCAAGAACTGCCCCCAGGGCTGTGTCTGAGGCATCGATACATATATGAAAAGGAAGGGACCAATTTGGTCCTCTTAATATGGGAGTACTTGACAATTTCTGTTTTAGAATTTCAAAAAATACTTGGCATTCATCATTCCAATTAAATTAAGCTTCTTTAGATAATAATTTAAATAAGGGAATAACTAAGCTTGTAAAATTCAGAATGAATCTTCTATAGTAGCCATCATGCCCTAAAAAGTTGCGAAATTACTTTTGTGAGGAAGGTATTATGATTTGTGTGATGATGTGAATCTTTGTTGGATCAACTCTCATTCCAGAACCAGAGATGTGATGTCCCAAAACAATACCTTCAGTGAGAATCATCTTTGACTTTTCATTACTTAGGGAAAGATTAGTTTCCTTACACCTAATCAATAATTTTTCTAGACTGGTCAAAGCTTCCTGGAAGTCATTTCCATGGACTGTAAAGTCATCCATGTAGACTTCTACGCAATCATTGTTCAAGTCAGAAAAAATGGCTAGGACAACCCTTTGAAAAGTGGTAGGGGAATTCTAAATTCCAAAAGGAAGAACCCTATAAGCATAGGTTCCCCATGGGTAGGTGAAAGTGGTATTCTCCTAGTCTTTGGGTGCTATTTGTATTTGGTTATAACCACTAAACCCATCTAGGAACGAGAAATAATTCTTTCTGGACAAGGTATCCAACACCTGATCAATGAAGGGTAGGGGGAAATAATCCCTATTGGTGGCTTTTTTCAACTCCCTAAAGTCTACAGATATTCTCCACTTACCGTTTTTCTTGGGAACTATGACAAGTGGAGACACCCATTGACTATATGAAATGGGGCATATGAGATTGAGTTGAAGGAGTTTTTGCAATTCCTCTTTTACAATGTCTTTGAGGGCTAGATTCATCCTTCACTGAGGCTATCTAACCAGTATGATTTGGTCATTAGTGTAGATATGATGTGTGCATGTGTCAGGGTGAATGCCTTTCATGTCTGCATAATCCCATGCAAAGGCATCAAATTGTCTTCGGAGCATTTCAATTACTTGTATATTTTGTTCTGGTTCCAAGTTCTAGAGTTGATATACAAAGGTTTTCCTGGGCTAATCTCAACAAGTTTAATACTTTATTCCTTCTCTGAGGAAGTTGGTGATAAAGTATATAATTGATTGATATCAGGGTGCCAAGTTTGTTGGAATTCGGAACTGAAAATGTGTGACAATTCTGCAAAAGACCTAGGATATTCAATGCAGTTTGTATCAGCCAAAAATAAACTTAAGACTTTTTCATCTAATTGTTCTTTCATACCTTTTACTTGTTAAAGTGTTAACAGTGGTCGGGTGCAATCTTCCTCTCCATAAGGGTTTTCTAGCCAAAGAGGTATCTCTTGTGATGGTTGGGCAGGAGGGAAGAGAACAAGATTTTGTCTATGTGTGCCAATGGATATAGTCATCTCGCTAGACTGACAGCTGATAAAGGCATCTGTTGTGGACAGCCAAGGGTGACCAAGAACCACAGGGTGTCCTGGTTTGGAGGATGATTTGGAATATATGACTAGAAAGTCTACTGGATATTCCCAAGAAGCTAGTGTAACTGTGACATCATCTAAACTTCCTATAGGGATAATGACTGACTTATCTACCAACTCTATCATGGTTTGGGTTGGTCTTAACTGGTTGATTTTAAGTTTTTTCATAGTGTCAAAAGGCATTACACTAATTTTTGCACCCAAATCAATGAGTTTGTTTGGTAAGGAAATAACATTAATTTGAACAGTGACTACTGGATTTCGAGGGTCATTATATTTATATGGCATTTCAAAAATAAATTCATATAATTGTCCTACCACCTGAATGAGGGGAGGTTCCTTCTTCTTCCTTCCTGGTTTCTTGAGGCAAATATCCCTTATGATTTTGGCATATATGGGGATATCTTTGATGG
The DNA here is from genome assembly GCA_010110895.2 of Picea sitchensis. Taxonomy (NCBI): domain Eukaryota; kingdom Viridiplantae; phylum Streptophyta; class Pinopsida; order Pinales; family Pinaceae; genus Picea; species Picea sitchensis. The sequence goes on along the minus strand of SNQJ01S0001898.1, from coordinate 343,040 downwards.
CTTGCAGCAGAGGTATTTTGATAAATACATTTTGTAACTCATCTTCTATGTCTTTGTGCAAGGGTGGGTTAGGTTTCTTCAATAATAGTCTTTCGGGGTAGGGTGGAAGACTAACTTGTTGAGGTACTCCTATGGACTAAGAAGTGGTTGGAATATGAGGGGAAGTCTCTCCTTCTTCAGGGGTGGTTTGAGTGTTTTATTGTTCAGAATGATTATCATTTTCTTCTTGAATTATTAGTCTAGAATTTGATTGATTTACAACTTTCTCGGATCTTAGTTGAATTTCTTAGGTGGGAAAGGTTTATATTTCTGCATTCTGCACAACGTGGGTGAGTCAATTATTGGGGTTAGGAATTGGTTGGGTAGGGATTGTTGTTGGTATAGGAGGGTTGTGGGCAGCTTGGTTTTGTGGTTGTTGATTGGCATTTATAGGTGATTGATGTTGTTGGTTAGGTTTCAAGGGTGTTTTGAATTGTTGTTGTATAGGAGGTGGAAGTAAAGCTTGCATCTGAGGTGGGTTAAATCCACGTAGTAATTGGGAAATGTTTGTGGGATACTGTGGATATGTAGGGTAAGAGGGATTCCCATACACATGCCCCCTGCAACCTTGTTTCCAAGGTTGAGTTTGAGCTTGATGAGGTGCCCATTAGGAATAGGGCATTGGAGGAGGACCCCATTGTTGTTGTTGGTATTGTGTATTAGGGTCATAAAATGCATTGGGGTTTTGTTCTCTCCAAGGCCTCCTAGATTGGTATGGTTGTTCTTGTGAGACTCCCCCTCCCCTATACATGGCTTGCAGCTCAAGAAAAGTTGGACACTCAGATGTGGGGTTCTCTAGAGTACATAGGCCACAAAATTCTATGACATTTAATGGGCATTCTCTCTCAGGGTGTTTCTTTCGACATTTAGGAAAAAATATTGCAAAAACATCCTCTTCTTCTTGTTTCTTTTTCAGTTTTAGGGTATCTAACTGGTTACTGATTGTGCTCAAGATATCTGTTTTAAAGTTCTCCAATAAGTTTCCAAACTCAATTCTGGTGACAGTCCCTGAGCTTTGTTTTGAATTTCTGCTAAAAGAATCTCTTGGTCCTTTTCTCGTTTTAGCTTGTCCCATTGAGTATCTTCTACAATAATTTGCAATTTCTGCAAAGGGATTTTGGTGCACATCTCCTGAACTTAACATATTTAAAACTTCTATGCAGTCATCTCTAAGACCTTTCAAAAATACAGTTCTTACTACAGCTGGGTCTGTGGTGAATAATTTTGATTTCTGATAGTTGTATAAGAACCTCTCTAAGTAATCTTCAGGGATTTCATCTTCTGTTTGCGGCATTTTGAAAATGTCATTTTTAGCATTATCCTTACAATAGTCTTGGTATTTCTGTAAAAATGTTTCTTTCATTTGATCCCAAGAGAGAATTGTATTTTCTCCTAAGCTCATGAACCATCTCAAGGCTGAGTATTTTGTTGTGGCTAGAAAGAGCTTAAGTTTTTGGGCATCGTCTGAGTAGTTATAGCTTCTACATAATATGTCAAACTCGAATAAAAATAAGTCTGGATCTTCAGTTGACATACCTATGAAAGTGGGTAATGATGATAATGGGATATTCTTCATGCTGATGTTTCTGGAAATATCCAAGATTGGAAACCCAAAGGTTTTAGTCTCAGTGGCTGCATTTTTGTTTCTTTCTTCTTCTTCCATTTCGCTAGGTGCTCCTCCTCCACTGATAGATGGTTCAGAAACTGGTTTTTGTGTGTCTTCAATCCCTTTAGTAGACTCATGTTCTATCTACCCCAGTGTTGATTTTCTTCTTCTGGAGCCTCACTGGCTCCCCTTGAACTCCCTCATGGTGGAATTTTTCCCGCTCCAATGTCAGTTGAATTAGTGGGGGGTTTGTTTTTTAATCTTTAGAGCTTAAAAATCTACCCTTATTATCTCTATATCTATGCATAAAAAATTGATACTTAACTCAATTGAAATCCTAATTATATATAGAAGGTAAGAAGGCAACCTGGCTTCAGATAACCCCACTCTAGTGGCTCTTCACTCATGTCTTAAACGTTTTATCCTCCTCCCTCAAGCAACTTTTAAAATTATTCAAAAAACTTATGCAAACAATCTAAGATAAAATCACTTCCTATCGTTTGCAACTCCCTGGCAACGGCGGAAAAATGTTGTGTTTCTTATATGATTAGTATAATGCACTCATTAATTATCAATTCAGGATTCGTAATCAATAGAGTTACAAGACGACAGTAAGAGAGGTAATTCTAATGTCACGATTATAGAAATAAAACAACTTGAAACACACTTTGGTTGCCTTTCACAATGAAGCTATCTACTCCATTGGGGTACATGCAAATATGAGATGGAGTTATTTTACAGATCAACTCTTTTATCTAACCCAAAAATATAACTATGCAATCAAACTTCTGAAAAGGGAATCACACATCAATCATCAAGGCATAGCATGGGTAGTTCAATAGCCAGTATATTGAGTATGTTGTGGTTCACAATATTCTATTGTGAACTTCACTAGTTCTTTTCCAATTATGTTTGACTACTGCTACCAACATCCATGTCCGTTAAGAAAAATCAAATTCATAAAAACACAAATAGATCATATGAAAAAATAGAGTAAACAAGGATCCCTAAGAAATCATATAATCATAATCCTAAACTGAAACTATACTGCTATTATCTGGGAGAATCAAAGCTTCAACTAGTCTAACATTTATACTATTGAAATCAAATGCTAACACTAATCTATGAGGATGTTTCCCTGTGTTGGGCGATGGGCCCTTGCCGCTTCAACAGGTCAACGGCTGGAGTCTACAATAAGTTGGTCTTTAATCCACACATCACTCTTGCTCAAAACCTCAAAACATGAAACTATACTAACAACTCAACTCACATTCATTCATAACTGATCAAGACATGAGAATAAATGACATTCTTCTATTAAACTTCAATATCAAGAGATGTTCTACAATATGTAATGTTGCTTCACATGCTGTAATATGCTAACTCTCTACTACTTCCACCATTCTTGCCATGACTATTTAAATAGTCTTAGTCGTGAAACACAGGGAGTTGAAGACTTTTACAAATCAACAATTGTCAAATTTATATATTCAGTTACATATTTTAAGCTTCATCCTCATGACACGAAGTGTATGAGGATGAAGCAATAAACAAACTGGATTAATAGAGTCTTGCTAGAACTTGATGATTTCATAAACACTCAACAATTATCTTGGGCACAATCTAGAGCCAATCTTAGCATACTTTGTTTTCCTATATTGGTACCAAATCGTGATAGGTGAGATTCAGTAGATAGTACCAAATCTGAACAGTACGCAATTGGTTGGTACCAGACTAGAACAGTCTGTGATCCTTGGTACTTGATCCTGATAGTGAATGGTTTGTGGGTATTGGATCTGAACGAAAGGTGTGCTTGGTACCAGATTCAGACAGTGGGAAATTTGGTGCATAAGTACCAGATAGCTGAGCTAACATAGAAATGTTGGACTTCATCCAAAGGTCAAAGGCTACACATGGCAATTTTAAACATTAGTACATGAAATATTTAGTCTCCTAGATTAATAATCCACAAAATGCATAAATTCAATTGTACTTTACCTTATGACCTTATCAGTGATTGGAGGTAGGTTTCTTTATCATTGATCCAATCTTAGGTAGGACATAAAGGTATAAATGAGGAGTATAATATGGTAATGGGGATGTCAATTTGGAGGCTCAACACTCACAATGGAGTCCAATCAAATCCTCAATGTTGTGAGGCCTGGGGGGGAAAGTACGTAAGTTGACTGGATCACTTCTCCTCGAGAAACCAGTCAGGAAGTAAATGTCTTCAGTCGTTGGAGTCAACGACTTCCCCTCGATCATAAATGCCTCAGCATCAGGATGCCAGTAATCTACCAAGGCGTTCAACAACCTAGGTTGTGCCCTCATAAACGAACACTAGAAGAACTTCCACAAACCTCATTGTCTCAATGCGGCCATAGCTGCGGGGTCCTCATCGACTAAAATATCCACGTCCTCATGCTCCCTCTCTCTCCAGTGGACATACATCCTGCAAAATGACAAGTTCATGGAGGATTAAATCTTGCATTTTTAAAATTTTCCACATCTTGAGGGTGCACACGGGCTGTATTAGACATAGTTGCGTATGCACGCGGGAATACACGGGGTGTTCTGTGATTTCCCACGTACACATAGGGACAACCTTTTTTAGAGGTGCACGCCCTCCCAAAAACTAAAATCAAAGCAAAAAGAAAGTATGGAAATACAAGAGGAGCTAGTTTGTACTTACTTGGTCCGAGCGGAAGTTCGTTTTGTCCTCTGAAGCTCATGGAATCAACTCTTTTAGAAAAGGGGTGTTTTTAAATTTTTGGTCAATTCTCAATTTACAATGGTGATAATGAGCTTCCAGCTTCTATTTATAGACTTTTTGGCCCCTTTTTGTCATTTTTTGGACCCTTTTGTCATTTTTTCTAGATTGAAAATCGTTTAGCATGATTGTTGAGTTTCTTACGGGATGTTACAATACACTTCACTTTTGGTCTTGGGAATTTTTTTGAGAGTTGGGTCATTTTTAAAGGTCCTTTGGTGAAAAGTCATTTTTCCAAATTTTTGCATCTAAGTCAGGATTTCACCTCCACTTTCTGCATCTCATTGTCTTTTTTGCTTTGCCATATGATCGATCCCACCGAGTTGCGACATGGAACCCTCATTACTACTTTAGAGGTGTCATAATTTAGTGGTAGATCCTACCTCTACATGGATTCCGCATTTAGATCCTCATTGTTTTTGGCATCCATGCCATTGTTAATGACCTTAGGCTCGGGAGTCCTTGTTAGTCTTGTCCTGATTATGAGTTTGAGCCTCATTTGCATGATTCATCATCACTCTTGACCTCGCCCTTGGGACTCCCAAACAATGATGAGTCTTCTTTAAGCCCTTTTCAGACTCTTTAACCATGAAAAGATTGATGAGCAATCTTGTTGCCCTTCACGTTCGCCAAACTAAAACTTGAAGGCACATCTATCCGGTGGTAGTTCATCCCTTTTTCGGTTCGGACGGTCAATCATATGAACAAAGGTATACTCTAGGAACTTCGATTCTCTAGAAGAGTATTCTCAGGTATAAGTTTAACCCTTTTTCGGGTTTGAGGGACTAAATTTACGAATAAGGAACCCGCATGGAGTCCATAGTTAAGCCCTTTTCAGACTCCCTAAAATAAAAAAGATGGTCGAGTGACCTTGTTTCTTCACACTCGTTAAATTGGTCTAGAAGAACATCCCTTATAGAGTCCATAGTTAAGCTCTTTTCAGACTCCTTAAAAGTTAAAAGATCGTCGAGTGACCTTGTTTCTTCACACTCAGTAATTGGTTTAGAAAAACATCTGCTAGCATGAGTTTACCCCTTTTTTCGGCCTGTATATTAAGGAGGATTAGAAAAACATCTACTAGCATGAGTTTACCCCTTTTTTTGGCCTGTATATTAAGGAGGAAAAGGTACACCTCGGGAGATTCGTCTCGCCGAGAGAGTTCTCCTCAGTACATTTCACCTTTTTCGGGCTAAGGAGACTAAATCTAGAAAAAGGCAATGAGTCCATAGTTAAGCTCTTTTCAGACTCCTTAAAATTGAAAATATTGTCGAGTGATCTTGTCTTTGTCACACTCGTTAAAATGGTTTTGAATAGACGTATTTTCGGTGCTAGTTGACCCATTTTTCGAACCGACTAGACTACTTTCGAAAAATGTACCCTAGTGGAGTCTTCTTTTACTCTTTTTCGGACTCTCTAAAAGTGAAAAATTGTCGATCTTACCTTCTCTAGGCTTGTTAAAATTACATCAAAGGACGTTATCATTGTGTCTTATTAATCACATTTGCATCCTTGCATTTTTGGCCTAATGTCGGCTCCATGTTTCTCTCAACTGAATCATCTGAAGCATGCCTTATACGAAAGCCTTTTAGCACTTTGCCTTTGCGTCTTGACACCTTGACGCATGGAGGAATTTTCTTGAGTGTCATTTTCCTGCATACGTCTCCTTGCTCTGAGCATCAGTGTGTTCCTTGTGCTTGGAACTAGTATGATTGCGACACTTGTTTCTCCTTTGTAACGTAGCATTCTTTTATTATTTTTCAAAGCTTTCCAGAATTATTGAAAAAGACAAAAAAATCAAATATACCCCAAAAGGAGGAAGGGAAAAGTATTTTCTTTTGTTGGCAGCACAATGATTCGCCCCTAGAAAAAGCACATACTTATGTTTGTTCATCAATCTCTTGGATGTAATATGACATTAGGGAGCTGTTCTCGTAACATAGAGTTGTGTCCTCCTCTATTTGGTTACTCTTCCAAACATATGGAGAGTTTGTGTTGCCTCCTGCATCGTGAACTTATGTCAATGTCATGCTGCCTGAGTCTCATCTTTCATCGTGCTTTTTTCCAAGGGAATTTTTTCCCAGTTTGAGTCGACCCTTCTGTATTTTGTCTCTTGTCCTCATGCCCGACCATTCCAAAAGTCCAATCAAGTCCTTGTTCGAAATCAATGAAGTTTTCTGCCTGATCACTGAGATCCTCTTGTTCGTTCTCGACAAGCCATCGAAGACCTTTGGGTATTGAAGTTGTACACTTATATTAAACTCCTACCCAAGTTTTGAAGATCTTGAAGTTGTTTCTCAAGCTCTGAAGGCCTCATCTCCAACCATCAGGCATCATTGGATTCTTAAAGATGGATACTAGACATGTACATCTTTTGATTTTGAGATGTAGATCCGTTGTGTATGGATCATGAGTACACTTTATATAGTTGTATGAAATGGATCTGTAGTGTATTTGATTGGAAACCATGATTTTATTTCATCCTGAGCATGGGTATGCCCGCCTCGGTGAGACAATTATTATTTTGTAGATGGCACCTCCTGAACTCTGGTCCCTGGGCTCACTCGCTTCGTATGTTGGTAAATATTTGTAATGTATTTCGGCCATCAGATTCTCTTCTGAACTCACACATTAGGGGGCATCTATTATAACCCTAAATTGCACCATACATGTATACCTGGCAGCATGCCATCTTACTTGCTATTTTTTCCAAATCCATCATTGAATAGCTCTTCTAAAAACCATATTTTTGAAGATGTACGCACCCTGCACCACGACTGCCCACATACACATGCTTGCTAAACCTCTACATCTCGTGTATGTGTGCTAGCTACACCATTACAACCCACGTATACTCACAAAAATTTCAAAAAATAAAAAGTTGCAAGGGGATACGGGCTTTTGGGTAGTTTCCTAACTAATTGACCGCCCATAGTCGGTCACCCAACCGAATAACTATCTTTTTGGCATATATAAAATAAGGTGCTGGGGTCCCATTCCTAAAAGAATAATGACAGCATAGAAACTCTTCCCATTTCCCCCTTGCCCCAATTATTTGCCACCACATTGTGATTTTGAGCCAGAATTACTTATCCCAACCCTTTTTCCTTCATTGCAAACCCTTTCCATTTCCCTAGAGAGAATTGAAGAGGAGAAAGATACGTGGAAGCATTTGGATCTTGGTGAAGAGGATCTCAGGACCGAGTTCGAGGAGCAGTTTCCGATCTCATATTGTAAGCTACTCTGTGAGATTAATAGCAAGAAGTACTTTTTCTGTCTCGCCAAATGATATCTTCAATCTTTATGATTTATTTATATTTTTGTTATGATATCTAACCCATTAATCAATATATAGAATGCATGCTCGTAGTTTCTTGCTTGTCTTTTGGTGAATGTAGGTTGGCCTTGGGAAAAGATCTGCAGTCAGGAAACAATGAAGCACAAAAGGATCGACACCGGATGCGGGGTTTAAGGTAAGCCTACTAGATCCCTATACTTTTCATCTTATGTATGATTGTGGGGTACTGTTGGGATAGTTGTTAAAAGTAGGAGACTTTAGATGGTTAGCTTTGCCTGCACTTTATAACCCTAGTGTAGTCCGTAGGGGGGTTTTCCCACTATAGCAGTTCTTCTGGTGGATTTCCTTGGAGAATTATGGAGCCTTCTCATGCTTCTTGACTTCCTATCATTTCCATGATCATCCCTTTTGTTATGGGATCTAGATGTTTTCACTTTTCTAGCACTAGCTAATTTCTTGGTGCCAAAATGATTGTTGAATTTCTTATGTAACATATTCAATCTCTAAAATATATCTTCTTGAGCCTTCATAATTATTTCATTATCATCTCTATAGCTCTGCACTTCCCTATGCAGGCTTCCCATAGTTACATGCTCCTGTCTACCTCTTCTCCCATTCCACTTTGTCTCAACATTACCCACGCTGATACAAAAACCTATGATATATTCCTCATGATTGTAAGATCCCTTAGCATTATCCATAAATCCAATCCTCATATAATAACCAAAATTCCCTTCCTATACCTCTAATTCTGCAAGAAACGTGCATGTAGTAATTATGGTTATACCATGCATAACATAAAACATTTCATCAATTAGAATATAATTCATTATTCTCATCAATTTATGAAGAAAACAATGCACCAATTAAAAATTTGATTCTTTAAAGGAATTTGACTTTGAAACATCTTTCCAATGATTGTATTCATGCCTCATTCTGAGATCTGAGTGAAAAGTTACAACGTTTACAACTTGCAATTTTCCACTCATTTACTGCTACAGAAATATCTTTTTTATGTTTTGAGAAATTTCAATGCCCAATTCAAAATTTTGGGTAAAAAGTGTCTTCTACTCCTCAATACCTTTCCAATGACTATTCGTTTTCTCAAATCCAATCTCCGAGATGAAAGTTATGGCCCGAAGAAGTTTAGGCTATTTTACCCAATTTACCCCTTATGCTACAATATACTTATTTTTCTTCCTATACATTTTTACATACCTGGATCCTAAATATGGCTCCATGGTTGTCTTCTATGGATCACTATATTTCCACATACTTTTCCTATTCCCCAAACAGACTTCTGAGCAAGGAGTTATGCTCTCTGGATTACCCTCACTATTTGGGCTATAACTTTCTCATACGATCTCAATTTTGTGCCCAGAATAGCTCATTGGATAGATCTCTCCGATTTATTTTATTTGATATACAAATAGAAAGTTTACCTTGGTATACTTTGTTCTTGTTGGTTTTTATTGACTTAAAACTTTATTTAGGGCCTTAAAATCACCCCACAAGTTAATGAACTTCAAAAGTATGAAAAGTTTGAAAATTTTGATATAAAAATGACTATTTTGTTGTTATAACAACCTTTTAAATATGATCCATCTATCTCAAATAAGGTGAAATAGGATTCGTTGATTTGAATCTATCAGCCATCAATGATCTATGTTCTTCTTTGGGCATGCACAACACTTTTCCCAAACTATCGGCCCAACCATCATCCCATTCCCTTGACAACTGATTCACAACACAATGCTAAACCAACCGACTCAACCATCAGTTGTCGGCCATTGATTATTTTCATTGCTAAATGAAACCCCTCACTAATTTAGTTGACGCCCAACCATCATCCCATCGACCATCGACAATCCCCGTCGAATGACAAAACACTTTTCCAATTTAGTCAACCCGATTGTCAGCCATCGACCATTCCTCTTGGCTGACATGGCAACTGCTGACGTTGAATGACACATGTATGTTGATATTCCATGAAACATCATACTGAGGTGTCAACTTGGCTGACCAGGCATGATGCATGGATGTTGATGTGTCATGACATGTGGATGTTGATGTGGCATGACACATAACCACCCTCTTTTCTTCATTGGCCATTGATTGTTTCTCTTAGAAGGATTGAACACCTTTCCAAATCGGTCGACACTCGGCCATAGACCCATTGACCATCGTCAATTTTTCCTACATGATTGAAACACTTCACTGAATCAGTCGACACCTGACCATCAACGATCTCCTTTGGTGACCAAAAATACTTCACTGAATCTAGTCGACACTTGACCATCATCCCATCGACCATCAACGATTTCCTTTGGATGAACTAAAATCTTCACCAATTTGACCGACATGACCATCAATTGTCGGCTATATCTCTTAGTGAACTTCAACACTTTGAAATTTTGACAAAAACCCAAGTGAATATGGGTTGTCGATCTCTCACTCAAGATGATCTTGGTTTTCGATTCTGCTCGAATCTCCCAATGACCGAAATGAATACAAACTGTTGATCTAATCCATTTTACCAACCATGGAAATGAATCTCAATCGTTAATTTACTCAACCTTTCAAACGGTCGAAACCTTATGAATTTTTAAATTTATTTAAGTGAATCTTGGCCATTGATCTTGAGATCAAACACGATCTCGATCGTCGATTCACTGAACTTTGTAAAACACTATAACAACCATTAACACCCAAAATTCGTCCTTCCAAGTCGAATTTAGTTGTACAACTCTATAGATTGACTCCATTAAACCTTTCAAATAGTACTAATTCATTTAAACTTGAACCTTGCTCATGAGTTTCAAGGATTTCTCCCTAATTTTTCAGAATTCGCACAAACCAAAATCTATAACAATGAATTTCACCAATTCATTCTTTCTCTTGTTCCATACAAGCCAGGCGTTTGAACCATAAGTTATGATACCACAATGTAACATCCCCCATCCCATTTGAGGAACATTGCGATGCAGAATAATCATAAAAACTAAATTTCTGATAACTAATTGATTTCCTGTAGCTTTTAGCTACAAATTACAACCATAACTGACTACTGTCTATTACCATTTATTTAATGCATCTATATCGTTATAATATAGACATGAAATGCAACTAATAACTCATTATAATAGCATATAAAATCGATATCATACACATAGTTCATGCACAATAATTATAACTCATAATGCAACCAGAAATTAGATAAAACACTTATATTTTATAAATAGTTGTGTAATGAGATGCTTAGGACAGACGTTCCACCCAACCATAGACTTTTTGTTCCAAATCTCAACAACAATTCACCCCCAAGCTAAGGCTAGTAATGCACAAAAGAGGGTGGTCTCTCACTATCCACTCATAACTTAGAAATCCTACAAACCACTGATACTATCCTACAACTATCTCAACTTTCCACCAACTATCTTCCTCTTGACCTGCCCAATCCAAGGAATGTACCTGTTCACTGATATTGGTCCCTTAGGAGTCCCATTCATTTACCAAGGTCTCTCTGGAACAAGTAACTAGAAATATCTCAACTAGGAACTTAAGGGATCTTGCTGACAGGAAAACTACCTACAAACAACAACAAACACATGATGTTATAATGCAACTCACTCAGGAGTTCACTCTTCAGGCTTGAGAACATGGATCTTCAGTGTTCAAATCTAAATACGCTCCAAATTCTCTCCAACATTCTCTATAATTCCTCCTCCATGGATAGCTCCAAGCTCTCTTTTCTTCTCTCTACTTGCTCCTCATGCCAAAACAATGACTGTCTAAAACTATTGTTCCTACCCATTCAAATTTCCTCTCCTTTGGATGCCTTTCTTGACTCACACACTTCCCCAAAATGATTGTACTCATCCCCATGCTACCAATAACTATAGATGTGATCACTCACACCCACCCTCTTTCATGCATTCAATGATTGACTTTGGGGATACTCAAAAAAAAATTAGAAGGTTCATATACCAATAGAAAATTTAAGAAAATGGTTTGAATTAATATAAATGGGCAATTCCCCCTTAGACCCGTCTTGACCATTCTCTTAGACCCTCCCCTCTCTTTTGGATTAATTCATCCCCCATATCTATCCATGTCCCCTTTGTAGTTGGCATCACATTTTATTATTAAAACATAGAAACACAATTTGCATATTACATCACTTTGTCTGTGGCCACACATTATATCTACATTAAGCATAAATTAAATCGGGGATTATAGTGGGGATGTTACAAGAATATTTCTATATGAATGTAATAATATATCATTATAGTTTGTTGTACCAACCCAATTCCTGAACATAATCTCTATAACCATATTGCTTCCTTCCTTTCTTGAGTGGATTCCATGTATTCAACTTATGTACTTGAGAGTGCCACTACAGACTATCTTTTGCTCACCCAATTGATTTCTCCTCCACATAGGTTAAACACATACCCACTTGTATATCTTCTATGATCCATATCTCCAGCCCAAACTGCATAAATGAACCCATGTATGTACAACACTTTGTCCAATCCTAGTCTTCCTTGGTAGCAAAATCCATAACTAGTAGTGCCACACAAATACCCGAAAACCCTATTTATTGTTGTCCAGTGCTCCTTCCCTAGTTTCGACATATACCTTCTCAACACTCCCACTGCATGTGCAATGTATGGTCTAGTATCGACCATTGAATACAACAAAATTCCAACTGCACTAGCATATGGGACACGAGACATGTCCTCTTCTCTTCATGTGTCTTGGGACACTGATCTGCAGATAAATTAACACATACACGAATAGGAACCTTGATTGGTCTACATTTCTGCATAATAAACCTCTGCAACATTGTATCGACATATTTGCTCTGATTTAATTAGAGTTTCATGTTTCTTGATCTCTTTTAATTTCCATGCCCACAATGAAATTTTCAGCAACAAGACCCTTCATGTCAATTTTAGATGACAAATGAGTTTTCACATCCTAGATAATCTCCTTGTCGTTTCCTATCAATAACATATCATCCACATACAAGAATAAATAAATAAATAAGATGATCACTAACTAATTTGGAATACACACGATGATAGGCTTTTATTCTTGTGAATCCAAGTCCCAACATATAATTATCAAATTTTTGATACCACATCCTTGGTGATTTACTTAACCCATACAGGGACTTCTTCATCCTATATACTAGCTCTTTCTTTCCCTTCACTGTAAAACCTTCTAGCTACTTCATGCACATTTCTTCTTCCAGATCCCCATGTAGGAATGTTGTCTTCACATCCATTTGTTCTACTTCAAAATATAGAGCAACAACAATAAATAAAAGAAATCTAATAGAAGTTAACTTGGCAACAAGAGAAAAAAATTCACCAAAGTCAATTCCCCTCTACCTAGGAATAACCTTTTTCTAGTAACCAAGATTTGTATTTCTCCACTTTTCCTTTTTCATTCAACTTCTTATTAAATACCCATTTGCTTCCAATGGACTTTCTTCCAACTGACAACTCCACTAGATCCCAAGCCTCATTCTTTTCCAAGGCTTCCATTTCTTCAACCATGGCCTTCTTCCATAGTTTTCCATCGTCTGAATCCACTACCTCCCTAACAGTTCTAGGATCATCATCAATAATAAACAAAGAAAAATTAGAGCGAAAATAAGGTGGAGTATAGCTTTCCACTTGTGTTCTTTACTAAACCGATCTCCTCAATATTGGAGTATGAGGTTCTTCTTCTTCTAATTCCCATTATTATGCAGAGTCTAATTTATTATCTTTTAATTCAAACTCTATTTTCTTTGGATCTTCCTCCCCAGGTAGGACTTCCTGTTTGAAAATATCTTTAATTTCTTTAAATACCACATCTTGAATATACACTACCTTCTTAGTTTATAGGTTCCAAATCTTATAACCTTTCAAACCATATTTATTGCCAATAAAGATATACTTTTCATCCTTTTTAACTAGCTTACTTCTATTTTACTTTGGAACGTGTACATAGGCATCACAACCAAATACCCTAAGATGTGTAAGAGAGGGTTTCTTACCATTTCATACCTCATGTGGATTCTTGTCATCCAACATTGATGAGGGTGATCAATTGACCAGGTAACATGAAATACCCATTGCCTCTACCCATATTCCTTTCCTAACCCAACACCACCTAGCATGCACCTTGATTTTTCCATCAACGTCTTGTTCATCCTTTTTGGAACTCCATTCTTCCAAGGTATGTATGGAGTATTATTTTTCATTGCTATACCACACTTCTTACAGAATTCTTTGAATTCATTTCCGTGGAATTCTCCACCAGTATTCGTCCTCAAAACTTTAATTCTCTTCTCTATTTGATTCTCCACAAGATCCTTAAACTCTTTAAATTTGTCAAATATTTTAGATTTCTTCCTAAGGAAATAAATCCATGTATTCCTCGAGAAGTCATCTATAAATGAGACATAGTACATAGATTTACCCAATGATGGAACCATCATAGGTCCAAATACATCATTGTGCACTGAATGTAATATTGCCTCTTCCCTTGTAGCACCATAGGAAAATCTTACATGATTATGCTTCCCATATAATTAATGTTCACATAAATCAAAATCCAGAGAGAATTTGAACATACCTTCAACCATACATTTACCATGTAGTACTCAAAGGCCCTTCTCTATGATATGCCCCATGTAAGGTATTTGGATAGAAGGGTGTGGAAACCCTCACCCAAGTCCTCAAGGAGATGGAACTTGGGATTGCTTCAGCACCAAAGAGTCGCACTAGTTGGGAAGTGGGCACCTTGGGCTCGCAAACACGCTAAAGGGCTTGACCAAGCATGGGGCAGAAGCGAACAAGAGAAGGAGTGCACCAAAAAGGTTGGGGAACTCCAACACGAGGAGCACACCAAGGTTGGGGTGCGTCGGTCCCAAGGGACACGATGGTTGATGAGCGCACATGTTCATTTGGGTGCACCGAGTCGAAAAATTATAGTGATGATTTGTTTGGGCGTGATGGTTCATGAAGGGGCACGACACACCCAAAGGATGAGATGATTGATGTTTGTGACCTTTGGAGTCCATATAAGAGAACAAGGGTGCACAACCAAGGAAGGTAGATTTGCAAAACAAGGAGAGAAATATCAATTCTGTGATTCTGAGGTAGATTTGGATGAAGAGGGGTGAGCTCCCTCAAGGAGCCAATTCATTTCACATGGGAGGAATTGTGTTGTCTTGAGGTGATTCTATGGATAGAGTTTGGGTGACCTTATTTTGGGTTGAGTTTGGGGAATTCTTTCCGCAGGTATGAGTGAGGAAGCTATGAGATAGAATTGTAGTTATGTGTGAAGTCTTGTGACAGAGAAAAGACAATGAATCTGTGGTGGAGGCACGTTTGGGGTGCTTCACATGAGTTTCGAAAGTTGTTACGACAAACGAGTCTTGGTGTGATGAATCAATGTATAAGTGTATTGGTGAGGTGAGGTGAGTCGTGTGACTCTGCCTAAGTTGTAAACTAAGCCAATAGTGCTCATATTGTAACTGTTTCACAATAATAAGACTTAATCGGGTGTTAGGCATGATTTGTGTCTCCCACACTATATCTATGTATCTTTTGTTGATCTGTATTATTTTCGGCACAAAATGAGAGCAGAGATATAATAAACAAATGTAAAGAGATATATCGGATATCCAATAATATAAAATAAATGTACCATAGATGAAACCATAAACACATAGATACAACAATATACAATTTTCTATTAATGAGCGAAAATGTACAAAGACTGTAAAAATACAGAGTGAAAGACTCGCTAGAATGGTGGCAGCATATCTATGAGAAGAGATGTGTCTGCTACTCGCATTCACAAGAAGATTATTTTACAATGAGGCTCCAAAGGCCTTTTTATCATAAATAAAATCCAAAACCCTAACCCCGGAAGATGAAAAGCCAACAGTTTTGTGGACCCCGTTTTGGGTAGTTTGGTGTATCAACTTCTTGGGGGCATAACTTTGGCATACGATCTTCGTTTGGGGCGCACGATAGCTCGTTGGAAAGGTATCGTCAAAGAGATTCATTTTGGGGTCTCAATCAGATCCTTTATTTATCATTGATAATCTCAATCCTGAAAATCCTTCATTTAGGCCCTCAAAATGGCCCTAGAAGTTAAAAACTGCTAAAAATAGTAAATTACCAAAATTGCCAGAAAACTATTTTGGGCCAGTTGGAAAAGGTGGGTGGCCACCGATATCCACCTGGATCACTTTTTTTTTTGAAAGTGTTCTGTTCATTTCATGGATGTATGCTTAAATGACTAAGTGTTAATATTGTTAACAAATTGTCTAAGTATATAAGAGTTGCACTAGAGAAAGAGTGTGACTTGTCGTAGCCTAGAATAAAGTATGGGTATGCTTTAGGTGAAGAGGTGTATTCTAGACGAAGTATCCTTGGTGTTTCCAAAAATACAGGAATAAATTTTGTGGTGCCACACACCCTCAATAGGTGCATGATCACAAGATTTGGGTAGGCACAATGTGGGGACGTGACACCCCAATATTTGATGCCACAACATAGTGTTTTCTCCATAGATTGTAGGATTTTTTTCTTCTTCAACTCCAATCTCAAGAACAATGGAACTATTTCTCCCATCACTAATAATGCTTCCCAATAGCTTATACATAGTTCCAATCTGAACTCCTTCAACAACACCATTTCCCCTCGAACCATCTTGTAGGTTTCCTTTTCAAACATTGTTTTTAAACCTACATCATCCACATTTCTTACATAAATCAAATTCTCGAATAATCTTGGGATGTGCAGAACACCGGGGAGTGTTCTAGTCCTACCATCAATGATCTTCAACTTGACTTTTCCTCATCCTATGATTTTGGTTGTCGAGTCATATCCTAGAAAAACATCACCACCATCATACCTTTCATATTCACAAAACCACTCTCTGTGAGGAGTCATACGAAAATATGCACCTGAGTTGACCAACAATGCCTCATGATCTGCATGTGTGCATGAAGAATACAAGTACACACCCCCTCCTTTATCTATGAAGGTTTTTTATTTTATAAAAGAGGCATCATCAGATCCCTTCCCTCTCTAAATCCTTTTGGATTTTCATTGTTTCTTGTAATTCCCTTATTTTCCACATATCCAACATACCTTTACAAATTTTACAAGAGAATTATATCTTCCCCTAGATTTAGATCTCCCACTTGAGAAATTATTTCTATTTCCTTCCTAGGAGAATCCTCTTGCAAATACAACATATTTTCTCTGGATTTCCATGTTCTTCCACCTCATCTCCTCTAATAACAAGGATGAGACTACATCATCGTAACTTAAAGTAGTTGCATTACTACCTATGGCCACAACCAAAATATCCCATGACTCTGGTAAAGAGCACAATAAACTAATACACATATATTCATAATAAATATTAATATCAATTGATAATAACTAGCTTTCTACAGTATTGAAGGAATTCAAATGCTCTATCATTGAGTGACCATATTTCATCCTCAGGTTGTACAACGTATTCCACATGAATAGTTTCTTTACCAGGGACTTAGACTAATACAAATCCCCTATCGTATTCCATAATGCCTTGGTTGTACCTTCCCCTAACACATTCATTAATATCGAATATGAGAGACATGACTGGATTGTGCTCTCTGTCTTCTGAGCCAAATTTTCCCAATCTTCGGTTGATGATCTTGTAGGTGTAGTGCTTGGATCCACAATGACCTATTGATATTTGTCTACCAATATATTTTCCATATTTATCTTCCATATCTCAAAACTTTTCCCATTAAATTTCTTGATCTCTATTTTTGAACTGTTCGCCATTTCTTTTCACCACAAGAATCAATACCGTAGATCTCCCACTGTAACAAGGTTTATCATAGACTCGAGGCAAACCCCTAGCCACAAATGTGTCCCCCTAAAACCAATAATCGCTCTGATACCAAATTTAAGTTTTAAACCTTTTACAGTAATGTTGTGCACACACAAATTCTTAAAAAATAGAAAAGAATACAATTGAAATCACACATATACACAGATATTTACCTTAGAAACCCAAACCCTATTGTCCTCTTTTCTATGGGATGTTGACAAGTGACATGAGATAACCCCACCATGAACCTATGGTATAAGTTGGAAAGGCCCAAGAAGCTACAAAGCTCTATTAGAGTCATTGGGGCTAGCCAATTGTGAATGATTTGGATCTTAGTTGGGTCCACATACACCCCATGTTTATCCATGATGTATACTAGATACTTAATTATCGATATGCCGAATGATAATTTCTCCATATTGGCATATAAATTGTGTTTTTGTAGGGTGCTCAGGAGTTGTTGAATGTGATGCAAATTTTCTACCCAAGTTCTTTTGAAGATGAGGATGCCATCCAAATATATGACCAAAAAAGAGCTTATGAATGGCCACAATATATCATCCATCATCCTCATGAATGTTGTTGGAGAATTAGTAAAGCAAAAAGGTATGACCAACCACTCAAAAAGGCCTTCTTTATACTTGAAGGTAGTCTTTCATACATTAGTCTGATCAATCATGACCTAGTGGTATCATGACTTCATATCAATATTACTAGATAACTTGGAAACCTCAAGATGATCAAGAAGATCATTAATTTGGGGGATCATATAAAGTTTCTTGACAATGATTTTATTCAAAAATATATAATCAATATAGAGTTTCATGTCTTGTCATTCTTCTACACCAATACAATTGGGCACCCACAAGGTGAGGAGCTTGATTGAATGCGGTCCTTTTGAATGAGCTTGTGAATTTGAGATTTTATTTCCTCATTCTCTGGAAGAGAGCATCTGTATATTGGGCCATTAGGTAAAGGAGCACTAAGATGAATTCAATTGAATGGTTGACTTGGCAATGTAGAGGCACCCTTACAGGTGAAGTGAAGATATATCATTTTTCCTCCATGATCTTGTGCACCTTCTTCTGTTGTCTAGAGAGGGCCCCATGTTGAGGTGGTGGCAATGATATTGACCTTCCATTCACCTTATGACTAAACCATAAAGAGGAAAAAATTTCGGTCTAAGAGATTACCTTTCGGCACTACTTTGTCAAGATCAAGGAAATTGCAGTAGTTGGAACTACCTCTAGTAACATGTAGAGCTGGCCTCCCAAAGAAACAATGACACTATGAGGCCTAGGATCATAAAAGACATGATGTTTCCACATATAGTGTTGTCCTAAAATAACATCACAAACTTCAAGTGGGGAAACATCACATAGTACCTCATCTATGAAAGGATTAATGTTGTAGGACATGCAACATTATTGGCTAACATGAATGTCTCATCCTTGGCTCAACCAACCATTATTATATGGTTGGGGATGTGGTGTTGTCAACAACTTCAATATTTTGATGAATTTAGTTGAGATCAAGTTCTTCTGGATATTGTTGAAAACAATGAAATGTAGTAGAGTCCCCTTCACTCACATCTATGAATGGAAGAGTCGCTCCCCCTCCTTGACCTCTTATAACTATTATGTTTATATATTTGTGGTTGAGATGGTAGCACTAGTTTCTGTGTCAATGATCCACTTTCCTTATTCTACTTTGAATTAGAGTCTATGCTAGAGTTTGATTCTTTTTCTTTTATCTTGGCCAACAATGATTTTTTCAAGCGAAAATCAGTAGTGTCATGCCACAAGATTTTTTGGAACTCACACCACTTTCCGGTGCCCTTCTTTGACTTCCCATTACCCATCTTTTCCTGCAGCTTGGACTGGTTGTCTTGAGTTTTTCTATCCTTGTTTTGTCTTTTTTTCTATAATTTAGGGCCACATTTACCATGCTTCTATTGCAACGGGTTTGCATACACAAACTCCCTCTTATTATTTTTCTTAATTTATTCTCAATTTTGAACATATCGATAATCATCTCCCAATGAGGAGATGTACAAGAAATACATCCCTATTTGGATGTACTTGTGTAGGCCACTACGATACTTCAAAACAAGGTGCCATTTGAAGCCTTCAATACTCAACTTTGAGCACAAGGTATGGAAGATATTGGTGTACTCTGACACTATTTGGTCTCTCTTATGATGTAGATTTGTCCATCTCATGTACTGGTCATCATAGTTTCCAACAAGGTAGAATTCCTCCTTGAGGGCATCAACAAAATATGCCCAAGTGTGTTTTGTCCTAAATGTTGTAGACTCATCTATATAATGTCTCTCCTAGTAACTTTTCCACCAATCTTAGACATGGGGAAGGGCCTTAAGGAGCACAAAGGTGATCTTTTCGATGTCTAATTTTTTTTTAATAGAGTAATAAACTTCTAACATATGTAACCATTTCTCCAAAGAATCTAAATCTGTATTTCCTTCAAATAAAGGAACGTGAAATTTAACCCGTACCTTGAAGGGTGTCACACCTCTGAAATGGTTGCTTGTTTAAGGTGTCTTGGATTTCATTGGCAGTCATTGAAGGATCTGAGCGAAATTATCCATCATCTTGTTCCTTTGTTGCATGAGGGATTCCTCGAGAAACAACTTGATATATTATCTTACTCCATTATCTATATTTTCATTCGGCACCATGGGAGGCCAGTCTATAGCATCCTCCACTACAAAACACATAAAAATTTACAATTTTTCTATTTCTGATACCGTTAATTAAAATCATGCAACACACTAAAACACCCATGCATCTAACAATGGTTTTTAATGAAAGCGAATGCCACTAATTAAACATACACATAACAACATGTAATTACCCAAAAACACAAAGTTTATGCACGACAATATAAACCCATAAATAAAAACATGGAACATAGATAAAACACTCATATTTTAAATAAAATGTGCAACCAGCTATAGAGGACATGCGTTCCATCCAACCATATACTTGTTTCTCCAAATATCAACAACAAGTCACCCCCGAGATAGGGCTAGGAATCCACAAGAAAGGGTGTCTCCTAAAGGTTTTCATTGTCCACTCACAACATGCTAGCTTCCTACAACCATCCCAATCCACCATCTATCTTCATCACAACATGCACAACCCAAGGATAACATCCCCTTATCTACTACACAACCCCTAAAGTTATCCCCCTTTTCTCCAAGGCTCCAACACATGTTGGCTAGGAATATCTCTTGCTAAGGACTCCAGGATTATAACTACAACAGGAAACACTCAATAGTAAATAATTTTCTCTACACAACAAAACTCACTCTATAGGCCTAACAACCTACTTATTCATGCATTCTACAAGTCCCACAAGCTGCCCATAAAACCCACTATGGATATCTTCTAATTCCATCACTAAGCACCCTCTTGTTGTCCCAAAATATCCATATAAAAACTACCCACAGTAGCAATTCGAATTTCGCTTTTACCCAAGCATGTTGACTCTCACATTCCCCATTGTTGATTGAACCCCATGCTCTCAATAACTAAGGGATGTGACTTCTCACACCCACCCTCTTACATGTATTTAATGATTGGGCTCTCATATACTCAAGGGAAAATTAGAAGGTTCACTCAAAACAATAACTTTAGGAATGGTTTGGGATTTAAGACTCATGAATAAAAACTCCCTCTTAGACCACTCCTCTCTTGTGGAAACTCATCCCCCATGAATCTGTCCATGTCCATCTGCAACTTGCACCACATTTTATTTTATTATTTTTGATATACAATTTTTACCTATTACATCGCTTGACCCATGGCCATATATCATATTTACTTTATACATCATTAAATTGGGGATTAAAAACAGGGTTGTTGCACACTTGGTTTGACAAGAGTGGTCTTCCCCAAGTGAAATTGGTTCAAGACCCAACTCTCTATACCCTAACCTCATCGAGGACATATACCGAGAAACAACAAAGAACATCTTGCTCTAATACAATTCATATGGATTATATAGATAATGAAATGAAAGGTAGGAATATGAATGGAAACACACACATAAATATTGCAAAGAACACGATAATACAATGGAAACCAAATTCTATTAATAAATGTTATATGTAATACATATAACATATGAAATAGGAAAAGACTATGAAATGCAAAGCAATACAAACTAGTTAGAATAGTGGTAGCTTATCTTTGAAGAGAGAGAGGTGTCGACTACGCTCATTTGCAAGAAAATATTATAAGAGCCCAAAAATGTTATTTTAACATAAAGTACCAACCCCTAAGAGGAAAAAACCTTAAATATCCAAAACCCTAACCCTAGGAGTTGAAGTGGCAAAAGGAATGTGGGCCCCGAGGAGTCTAGTTGATACGTCAACTTCCCGGGCTTGTAACTTTTGCATACAAACTCCGTTTGGGGCACACAATAGTCTGCTAGAAATATCTCAGTGAGAAGAAAAATTTTGGTCAAGGATTAGCAATGTCATGACAACCCTAATCCGTCATAAGAAAAAAAATATTGTTTAGGGCCTAAACAATGCGCCATAAATTTAGGACTTGAAAAACTGTAGAAAAAAATGTCAAGATGGGGGAACATTATGAGTCAATAGAAGAGGTGGGTGGCCACGTATATCCACTTAAATAATTTTCTAAAAAACAATAACAACATTCTCGCTACTTTCCTTAAGAAAACATGTGAACATGCACTAGGGTCATTAGTTTCCTTTAGAACAAATAACAAACAACTCATGTAGTGGCTTATTAATCCTACTTTGATGAATCTTTAGAACAAATAACAAACAACTCATGTAGTGGCTTATTAATCCTACTTTGATGAATCTCTATTTTTTAAAAGGTTACTTAAAAGGGAGGAGGGTATTAACCACAAGTAAGTATTTAAGACACCTGTATTTAAGACACCCGATGAATAATTTTTTATTCCTAATGATGAATTTAAATAATATTAAACCTTATTTTTTTTACTTATGTTAGCCTTAAATAATTCCCCATAACCTTGTTAAAGTAGGTTAGTTGTGCACGAAAGGATTTGGCATCGATGGTGAATGTTATTTAGATGTTAATGTGATGCTTATATCTGATATGTATTGGTTTTTTCCCTATTTTCGTCTTTCATTGACCTCCTTGAAAGGAAGAAACCCTCATTCCCTTACCCTTGAAGATAGGTGAATTTGTGCATAGTTTGTTAGGAAACATATATGAATTGAATTTAACGAATGTTGTGAGATATTTACCTCTTACATTAAATGGATTTTACCATGTTTTTACGTCGAGGGTAATAGTACTTATGCCATAAGGGTTTGAGGCAATATTGTGTAACCTTCTTGGTGTGAACGATGAGGCGAGAAACATGTGTATTAGAGATATTCATTTCCTAGAGTTTATGATGACTTCGATAAACATGGATTTACTCTCCTAATCATTATGTAAGGTGTATCAAGCATGATATTAGGGACATTGATCCTACACCCTAGGATTGGCTTTATTGGAGAAGAGGAAACATCTTTCAATTAAGATATTATAAGAGATTGAAGTTTTGAGGAATTTAATGAACATTTGATAAAAAAAATTAGTAAGTGTTGAATATGTTATATATGTATGAATGCCATTATGTGAAAAATATGTGAAATGCTAGTCTTAAATGAAGAGAAATACAAAACTTCGTTGTTGTTAGAAAGATTCTTACTTTTTGTAGGCATATAAAGGTTTAATTCTTATTTGATGATGATTGGTATACATCCTATATAAATGAAAAGGTTATTTTGAAATGGTCGTTTATGGAGTGGAAATTTAACTTACATACCATTGCGGTCTTTTATGGAGTGAAAATTTAACTTACATACCATTGCACACATTGCATTATTGGACTAGAAAACCCCTTGTTTTGTGTTGGTACGAAGGTGCATTAAAACTTTGCTTTCAAAGACAAAGGCTACTACAAATCTATGGTAAAAAGAGAGTTTGTAGTAGAAAGCAATGTGTTCATAATCCAAGAGTTGTTTTCAACTTCGTTATTTGCTCTCCAACATTATTTGGTCATGATTTTTTTTTAACAATCTACATAAACATAAATGTAAATCTAACGATATATATTGAAATGTAGTTATCAATTTTTAGAAATATAATTAACAGTCACAAAAGTTGATTTTAAAAAATTATTAGTTACTTTAATAAAAAAATATGGTTTAGTAGTTACAAAAATGCAAAGAAAGGAAAACATCCTTATGTCTAATTTTTAGTGGTAAGTGTCTTTTATATCTTAAATGTCAACATTCAAATGGTGTTCTTATGCCTTTCCTAGGCCAAGAAATCCACCATCCATTTTATTAGTCATTTCCTTTTAGGTTGCAAGGGCTTTAATAATTGATTGTCGTTTTCCTATTAATTTTTTTTTGTAACTGGCGTAATCAATAACTGGGCAGTCTCATACTCGCGTGACACGGGGTTGATTCCAACCGCTACCACTATAACCTCCATGTGCCATATGTATGCCCCTTCTGCAGATACGGGTAAATCGAGGGGATTTGAACTCGTAACCTCATCGAACATAACACTTCATATCACGACACTTGCCAATTGAGTTTCCCCCATGGTTCTTTTAATGAACCGTTTTCCTATTAATTTTCATGCAGCCTCACATTTTTATTTTTTTTATAGAATCTAAGTTTTATGTCAATATTTGATAAGACACTTTTTTCTTGAGTTTTAGGTTGATATTTGATAGGACACTTTTTTTTGGCAAATGAATACTTAAAACACTTTTTTTTTTAAACAAATCAACAACTTTGAGGCTTTGGTTTTTTTTTTTTTGGCAAATCAACAACTTTGAGGCTTTGTTTAGCTCTTCATATCAAGGCAATTTTCATTTATCAACGGTTTTGTTATGTTTTAGGTTAGAAATTGCAAAGAATTGCAATATTGTTAATGTTAAAGATTTAGAGATGAATTAATATTATCTATGATTTAACATTAGTTCTCTAACATTTTATGTTATGAGGCTTCTTTCATACTATGGGCTTGCATTGGTTTTAGGGTTTTATAAGAGTCTATGACCGAGTTTGGTTTTTTGTGGCATGTTGAAGCTATCATATGTTGTAGTTGTGATAGTGGTGTTTTCTAGATATGGTTGTTGGCAAGCTATTAATGCGTGTATAATTTGGTGGCTACACCGCCATAGCAATAGTTCTGCACTGCATGAGCTACATGCACTTTTAGTAGCTCCAATGCTTGGCTTGCCAAGAGATGCAACCAAGGAATTTCTACAGGACAAAGGGGAGTGGACTAAAGAAGATGATGATAGTCTCATCTCTTCGCTATCAATAGCTCACTACTTACAAAACTTTTGATTTCATGAGTAAGTGCTTCACTCATTAGCCTTTCTTCACTCTTCTTACAATGGTATATGCAGGCCATATTGCCTAGAACCAAAGCATTAGTATGTTTAAATAAATGATAAGTATTTCATGTAGATCATTATGTAACTAAACAAGCATCCTACCACACTTTTATGGGACTCCAAGAGATGGCATGGAAAGGTTTAGAGGTGGAACTCCAAGATATGGCATGGAAAGGTTTAGAGGTGGAACTCCATGAAGGTAAGACCTTTTATTAAAACACCACTCTCCCATTTTTCCTTTTGTTCACCCCGATGAAATGATACTATGGATAGTGAACCTAAGAAACTCCCTTTGTGCATGTGAAAATGTGGGATGGATTGGGGTGGTCCTCTTGGCTCTAACCTACTTCTGAAAAAATTTAAAGGATGAAATTTAGGATTGAATGTCCATACTTCAATACTCTTATGCATTTGTACTAATGACTCTTTCTCAAGACTAGGTGTGTTTCTTTCACTCTAGGATTTGGCACCTGATTGCTATGAGAATGACGTTCCTCAACCACAATCCTTGGGTTATTTCCATTTAGATTATATCAATAATACGTAAATACAACTCAATAAAACACGCAAGAATGGAATACCCTAACTAAATATAGATACCTACTAAAGAGGGTGGCATAGAGATACTGAGGTAACTTATAGTGCCATTTCCGAACTTTCCAATAGTTATTAGAACCTAGCATCAAAGGCTCATAGGAGGGATGCTCAAGCTTGGACCCTATGCTTGAGAAGCAAGCAACCATGACTTTGCATCCTCCATTCTTACTCACTTTTAGTGTTGAGATTATATATTGGCTAATTACAATTTCCAAGTATAAAGAAATGTGCAAATAACGAAGATTGCAAAAGCCTAATTTCTATTACTAGCAATGGTGTGAGGATCATTAATCATCTTTACCATCTCGTCTAAAACTCTCTCAGAATCCACTTTGGAGAACACCTTATCACAATCATGGTATGAGTCTCTAGAAGAATGAGAGCCAAGTATTGAACTAGGGGGTGTTTCACAATGATCTTCTTCTTAATTTCCCAAATGAGATGTTGGCCATTATGTTTTCTGATTTTGAGAATATCACAGATTCTTAGACTAGAAGCCTAATTGAGATCTTGGAAGCTCTGAGAGTACCCCTCAAAATGTTGATTAAAGCCCACTCTGTTGGTCTTCTAGATAGGGAGAAAAACATGCTTTTCCCAAAAGCCACTTGCATTGCCTTCTAGCTTGTGGTCATGCGTTTTGTTAGATCCAAGTGTTATCGATGCCACCACTCTTATGATGAATGGAGAACTAGAAAAGGTTACAAACAATTGAGGTCAAGTCGGTTCATTCATGGTGCTAAATAAAACAATGTCACTTGTAATCTAATTGCAATCTTGAAAAGATGCGTGGCCCCTTTTTATTTCATCTCAATGAGATGGAAGACGTGTAGTGAGTAGTGATGTCATTAAACAAACAACACTTTGTTCCTATTTCTTAAGTTTTTTGTTTAAATATGTCGATATCATATCTACCACCTTACATCATTTGAAAGTAACATGGATGGATTTGTTTTTTCCACCTTATAGTATAGTTGAGATGTCAAATTTCTTTTTTCTTTTTTCTTCTTTTTCTTAAGGTGGTAAAATGTATCGTAATTTAGTGCTCAACTATAAATTAAGATAGGCACTGTTTGTTGTTATCTACAAATATGGATAGTACCAGATGCTTGTCTTGGTTTTAGGTTGTTACCATGTTTCCTTACCTCTAAGGAAGACTAGTGCTTAGCCAATAAAAAGTAATTTTAAATCTTACTCCAAGATTAAAAGACAAATTCAATCTAGATAATATTCAC
Source organism: Picea sitchensis (assembly GCA_010110895.2). Taxonomy (NCBI): domain Eukaryota; kingdom Viridiplantae; phylum Streptophyta; class Pinopsida; order Pinales; family Pinaceae; genus Picea; species Picea sitchensis. The sequence continues at coordinate 316,164 of SNQJ01S0001898.1, read as the reverse complement.
TAAAAAAATCAATATACCTTATAATCATTGCCTAGACTACCTCCAATAAAATTATATACATTTTATTAACATCTAAAATCAATCCATTACATAAAACCAATTATTATTCTTAATTATAATTTAACTTTTTACTTAAAAGAAACATAATAATATGAAAGAATAATACCAAATTTCTCTTGTATATAAAATTATTTTTAAAATGGATTTTTTTCAACTTATCAATGGGATGTCAATTTTTTAAATATATATCATGGACGGAACTAAAACCACCTAACGTATGTCTCGTGCACGAGAAAGTGCAAAACCACTTAAGTTATATCTCATGTACGGAACATCGAAAAACCACCTAGCTTGTCTATATACAACTAAGCATGAAATAGTGCAAAACCTCTTAAGTTATATCTCATGTACGGAACATTGAAAAAACACCTAGCTTGTGTCTATACAATTAAAACCTTGACTTAGCTTTGATTCCTTTGAAAAAAAATTATACCAAATTGAAAAATTCACATCTATAAACTCAAAGAAGCATAATTTTCAACCTTGTCCTTCGTCCAAATACCTAACAATTACATCCATAAATACATTGAAAAACCACCTAACTTGTCTCTATACAACTAAAACCTTGACTTAAGTGTGGTTCCTTTGAATTTTTTTATAAATTGAAAAATTCACTTCTATAAACTCAAATAAGCATAATTTTCAACCTCGTCCTTCGTTCAAATAACTAACAATTACATCCATAACTACAATAAGTATAACTTTGAATCTAGTACTTGGGTTATACTTAACAATTTACTTGGGTTATACTTAACAATTTTGATAAATAGGTCAAAATTATCATAATAGAGTGTAATTTGAATAGAATAGGTTTAATGATTATATATATATTTTGAAGATTACTAGTTCAAAATCAAAACATGTTTAATGATTAATATGGCAACATAAATATGTATTAAATCATAACTTTTTGTTGTTTAAATTGTATTTTTGAATGTAGAAATAAAATTAGCATGTTGAAAAACCCTAGAACACTACAATTATATAGATTTAACCACTCAAATCTATAGATCCAACAATATATCATCAAATTTAAAACAAATATCTCCTAAAAATATTAAAAAACAAAAACAAAATAACTGACTATGATGTGATGAAACTCCAAGAAGAAACTTAAATTTTAGTAACCATACTTTGAAAATCTGATAAAAACTCAACTGAAGGGTGCAACTTCCCACATAAGTAGGAATCTATAGCAATCAATACTTCCCTTTAATAAGTAAAAGATCCCATAAATTTAAGATTCACTATAGCTTACTTTATGGAGTAGGCTAATTAGGGAGCAAACAGATCAACTTTTCACGTAAAAAAATGGGTCTGAATCTGTTCAGATTTTCAGGGTAGCCTGTTTTCCACGATCAAAGTTCTATGCATTTCAGAATCTCACCTCTGAGGTTTTGCTCCATTTTAAACCAACCCAGTTCTGGAGTGGCCAAAAATTTAAAACCTCATGACCGAGAACTTGCTAACTCTGCTACACTTGCTGAATCAATAAAATAAACAACTAGGTCAAGTGTTTATATCTTTTTTTTGATTGGGGAAATCAATAACTAGTAGGCACACATACTCCCTGAAAAATAGTCCTGTTATCCCAATGCTACCACTATAACCCATGCATGTCAATGTAGCCCCTCACAAAACTTAATAAAGAGTTTAGAACAGGTGACTTCACATAATAGAGTGTCTTAACAGTACACTCCATCACAAACTATTCTACACTCGAGAGGCCAAAAAGCTTATATCGTTGTTGCTGCTGGTACCTAGATTTTCAGTTGACTGTGACTAAGGATATTTAGTCGGACTGTAATTGAAACAGGTCCATCAACAATGACTCAAGCGGGTAGCTCTGTTTGTTTGGCTCTCGAATAGGAACTGGATCCTCGCAAGAAACTGGTTCTCAATCTAAACCTTAATCTGCAGTTTTTTTTAGGGGAGATACTGCCTGGACGTACATATACTATACTGCTGTTCTCTTCTCCGTGTATATTGCATGTTTGCTTTAATCCGAAGGGTTGTGTCAACAATGTAGACTGCCTTTCCTGCTGTCGAAGGAACTCGTGCCTTTGCCGCTATTGCTACTTCAATGTGGATTATGGGTAAACAGGAGCAATCGGATTATAACAGACTAGTAGCAACTGAGATCCGGAACTGCTTCAATACAATACCTATTTTCTGAATCTCAACCGAAGGCAGGGACTTGCTGCCTTTGTAAGTCATTGGTGAAAGTTGTTTACATCGGTATACAGCTCATTAAACCAAGTTGGAAAACTTCCCTTCCTCCCCTTTTCTCGTCGGAATCCATCCTTCCTCCTCTGGTCTCGTCGGATACCCTGTCACTTGATGCTTTTTTCATGCTTTCTTTCTTTAGAGGAAAAAGATGTACCGACAGTAGAATAAGGAATGAAGTCTGAAGATTTGCCTCCTTGCCTTTCTCGATCTGTTGTCGTGTCACCATTTCCTACCTTGTGGCCTCGCAACACAATTGGAAGTGAAACTGCTTAGTGATATTCCAAACCCTAGTACGTTTTCTTCTTTATTTATTTATTTTTTCTCTTTCTTTTTAATTTTATTGTTTTTTCTTTGTTGGGTTGGTTTGGATGTATTCTAAACGTTCTATTTTTATTTTTATTTTTTATGGAGAGTGTTTTTTGTTTAGTTTTGCTAGAAATTTGGTGAGAAAGTTTTGATCTGCATATTTAAGTGGTTAAGTCTATATAATTCAAGTGTCCCAAGGGTTTTCAATAAGCTAAATCCATTTATGCATTCAGAAATGCAATTTAAACAATAAAAATTTGTGATTTCGTCCAAATTTAGTGACAAAAAGAACCAAAACATAGAACCGTTAGACAACTTAGTTTTGGACACTTCCATCTCTAGGGTCTTCTATCTTTCATAGTCAAATATTCGATTCGAAATCCCTTTTGAGTTTAGAGTTTCATTACGTATTGTTAAAAAAATGAAGCTTCCTCTTTAACCCTTATTTTTCATAATCTTAAATGTCCAAACCTTATCAAATGTTTTAAATGGTTTCTACAAATTTCAGTATAAAGTGACCCCAAATACCACTCAATTGTGGTTTGGGGTTTCTAATGCAAACAAAAAATAAAATAAAGTGTGTGAATAAGTCATTTCAATTCAACTTAACTATCTCTCATGCATGAAATGGATGGTAAATTAGTGAGTTAGTGAGGAAAGGAGAAGCAAGCACTAGGGGAGCTTGTGGATGAATTGGCTTTGTTGTGGAGAAAGAGGAAGGATTTAATGGAGAATCATCTTCACATAGAATTTACACACAATGGCAACGAAGAAACAATACTATAATTCTAGGACATGATTAGTGAACCAAGCAATGGGTGCAAAATCAAATGAAGACACATGGAGACTGTTTGAAAAACTTTGTGAAGAAAAAGAGATTGAATGCTTGTATTAATATCAATTGAAAGAACTGAATACACAATGAAATATTTCACCTTGATGAAGAGATGGAAATGGCCCACAAGCTCTCTCTTGGGGTTGTTCTATCCTCTTTAGAATACTCTGAATTGGGCAACATTTATCCTTATGAAATGAACTATAGGAAACACAACCACTCATGAATTSAATTAGTTSAAATGGTTGGAGGAGGYTTTCATTTAAATAAAMTTTCCTTTGAGAGGAGATGGAGAGAAATGGAGCCTCATCATGTCAAATATTGACCCAAGTGCTAGCATGTACACTAGGTATGGCCATTTACCCCTTTCATTAAGTGAATAAATTTGAATGGTATGGGATTTGGTTGATCAAATTAGCTTTTGAAGTGATCATGGCAATCAATGAGCCACACAATTTAATGCCTTCTTAGTGTAACACAAACTGCATGGCTCTTGAAGGATTCTCTATATTGTTGCATGCCCCATGAACTACGAAGGAGTGATGCTCCATTTTGGTCAAACTAAGAGTTTACTACTATCCTCCATGATTAAGTAGTCT
>SNQJ01S0001898.1:277505-312125 GCA_010110895.2 Picea sitchensis | reverse complement strand
TGAGGAGCTGTGGCTCCGCTTCCATTCCCACCGACGCTGATCCCAAGCTGTGAACAATCTGCACCGATCGAGCCTGCAAAAAATACGGAAAAATCGGCATGGGATCGAACAAGGGTCGTTTTGATCATGAAGACTAATCTAGGGGAGCAGCTTACATGGTTTGAGACAGGGGCCTGATGTCATATTGAGAAGATTTTCATAGCCTTCACTGCACTTACAGCTGTAACCGAACTCGGATTCAACGACACAGGAACCTTCTCCGCACACGTTGGCCCCCAATTTACATGCTGCAAAGTTATTTGATTTAGCTGCACGGATTGATTAAATGGCATGAAGAGAAATTGGCGATGGAACTTACGGTTCAGAAGATCGGTTGGAGACTTAATTGGAGGATCATGAACAGGCGAGGGCGCCGCGGAGGGGGCCTTCCCACCACAGTCGGCTGTCAATGTACCTGCAAATAAACAGAAAGCACATTACTCATTAAACCCCCTCAATAAAACCCTAATGGCCATCGCAGCATCTATCGTTTATAATCGATTTAACTAAGATTCTTACAGTTGGGTATAACGCAGGGCAGAAACGAGAGCGAAAACCCAATAGAGGGCTGCTTCCATCCCTCGTCGCATTCGCACACGGGAATGATATCGAGCAATTGAACTGACGACTTGTTGCAGGTACCCTTCCCACAATTCATTATTTTGCACAACCCTGCGTGGTTAACAGGAATCGAACACGGTATGTCACACTGTGCAACAAATCCATGCAAATAAAGAGAGAGAGAGAGATTCGGTGCTACCTGTGTCATTATCCGCAGCAGCTGTGTTTAACATAATAAAGAACAGAACTGCCAAACCCAAACACTCGTTTCTCGTCTCCAACTCCATGGCCATCGTCCCTGTATCAATGCTATTAAACTCCCCGGGATCTTATTCCACCCTGCAATAAGAATTCGTTGGTCTGAATTTAATAAAACAAAATCATTTGTTGACAGTTGAAAAGATTGCGAGCAAGTCAAGCGGAGCGGTGGGTAGTGGAGGACAATTTAATGGCTGTGGCTGTAATCGCTGCCGGGTGTCCATGTCCTGTTGGCTGTTTGCTAGTACTGGTAGGTATAATAACTCTCCCATGAACTACATTGATGGACTCTATTCACCCTTCACTCGTGGGGCTTTCGATGCTTTAATTTTGTCTTCATTATTGATGACGTTTCAACACGATATTGAAAATATGTACCCCTCCCTTTCACATTTTTTAAATGAAGAATTTCTGCTTATACAGAAGCTTCATTTCTTCAATGTTTTACCTCATAACCAAAGAAGAAGCTTTACTTAAAAATATCATTTTTCACTATTTTATTTGATTGAATATTGAGTTGCATGGAAACAGCGTGAATTTGGGATTTTTTTTTGAGAGCTTTAACATTAAGGAAATTGGATATGGAAATCCCATCGTCGAAGAAACGCCTTGGGTGTAATAAATATGGAAAATGAAGTGTATGTTATAATTCGGTGACAACATGTATCTTGCGTGACAACTCGAGTTGTATAAAGTTGTCATAGAATCCGATGTTTCACGATAGGTCAAAGCATATCGAAATCAGGTATCACTATATCAGGGATATGGTGTAGAAGGGAGTAGTGAGGCTCCAATATGTGGCTACCGATGAGGAGGTTGCAGATGTGCTGAAAAAGTCGTCGTCAATGATGAAGTTCGAGTACTTCAGGGACAAGCTCGTCATAGTCCCTCTTCAGAGGGAGTGATGGCTTCATATGTTATCAAGGGTAGTGGATGTCATGATGACATGTTGTAGCTATTGGAGAGCTACCCACCGACCCTAGATGCATGTTGAAGAAACGAGGTACATATGTTATCGCAGGGTACTAGATGTCAAGCATAAGATATCCGAGTTTTTTGCAAGAAAATGGATAGTCTCATGATGACATTATGTAGCTATTAGAGAGCTACCCATCGGCCCTTGATGCATGCTATGAAGTCACTATGGATTTCCTATGATGTATAGATTCGTGTGTCCGACAGTCAATGGTCATGAGCTCGTGTGTATGGCGACAGTGTTGGAGTCTATGTCAGATAGAATACCTTCTACATTAAGAGGGAGTGTTGAGATTTTATGAAATTTCAGAAGTTATTCCTAAGTGTAATTGTATTGGTTATTCCTAAGTGTAATTGTGAAAGGGTTTATTGTTAAGTCATGTCTTTTAGGTATTTTAGAGTGTAAATAAAGGTTATATCGAGTCATTTTGATCATTCATCGAACATAAGTACAAAAAATTAGTACACACTTATATAGGAGGCTATTGTTTCGTGTTTGGGTCTCTTTGGTCTTGATTTCATGAAAGATTATCGTATGAGATTGTACATGTTGGAGGAATCTATACTGAGGAAAGTTTGCAGGGTTTTCTCCCCCTTGAAGGTTTCCCTGAGGATATGTCTTGTTGTTCTGTGGATATCTATCTTTGAGTTGTGATGCTTTTATATATATATATATATCATCTCTCTTGAAAAATCAAGAGTTTCCACATTAGAAACTTGTGCAACATAGCTTTCAGCCAAGTTTTGCTAAGAAATTGTAAAATTGACCTAATTTCAAACTCCTATTACAATACCTACCTTAAAGCCTACCTTATAATGATTGGGAGGTAGGTTCAAATCTATAATAAAACTTTGTCCTATTGTGATAAAGCTAAAAGAATAGACACCCTCATTAGTGAGACCCCTTACGCTTATGTCTTCAAACATCTTAGTGTTAACTTACAAATTAATGGTCGCCAACCAAATTTGACCCCTAAACCTCCCTTAAATAATCCCAATCACTTACCAAATTATCTAGATTTAAAAATAAAAATTTGTAAAATCTCTCATAAACGAAACCATACCAAAAACATCTCCACCACTTGAAAACTTTTAAGATTTTCCCATCTTAGTTTCTTTCTATTTTTTGCATCAATGATGATGAGGGTATCTTTTTATATCATTGGGTATTTTCACTTCACCTTTGGGTAATATAAAGGGAGAGGCAATATTGGTTTCTTTCTATTTTTGGATCAATGATGAGGGCATCTTTTTATATCATTGGGTATTTTCCCTTCTCATTTGGGTGGGTGGGTAATATAAAGGGAGAGATAATATAAGGATAAATGGACAGATTTTATTAAATCATTTATAATTAAAAAAATTAAAGTTTTTCTTCATACCAATAATGACTATTTTTTATTAAAAATGTAAATATTTGAAGAAAGTTAAAGTTGTTTAAAGATTTTTGTTTATTACTATGTTTATGATTTGTTTCAATGATGAGGGTATCTTTTTATATCATTGGGTATTTTCACTTCTCATTTGGGTGGGTAATATAAAGGGTAAATATTTGAAGAAAGTTAAAGTTGTTTAAGGATTTTTGTTTATTATTATGTTTATGATTTGTTTCAATGATGAGGGTATCTTTTTATATCATTGGGTATTTTCACTTCTCATTTGGGTGGTAATATAAAGGTATAAGGATATATTGACAAATTTTATTAAACTACTCATAATTAAAAAAATTAATCATAATTAAAGTTTTTCTTCTTATTAATAATGATTTTTTTTACTTAAAATGTAAATATGTTTGAAGAAATTTAAAGTTGTTTAAAGATTTTTGTTTATTACTATGTTTATGATTTGTTTATTGGTGCATTAATTTGAGTGAGATATCAACAATGTGTAAATAGAGGATGAAGAGACTATATAAGGTTAGATATGTAAATATATTTGAAGAAAGTTAAAATTGTTTAAGGATTTTTGTTTATTACTGTATTTATGATTTGTTTATTGATGCAATAATTTGACTGAGATATCAACAATGTGTAAATAGAGGAATGTGTAAATAGAGGAAATGTATAAATAGAGGACGAAGAGACTATATAAGGTTAGATGGATAGATAATTGTTTTTAAACTAACAACCAATTGACACAAAAAGTTTATATTATATGTATGTTAATTAAGAGATTGAAGAAATAAATTATGATAACAAAAGCTAGTGGAGTAATGGTAGGTCCAAAATCATGGACTTGGCATCATCGAGTTTGGTCCCCTTTTCTCTACATCAAGGGATAACTACTTTGTTGACTCTACTCTCAACCATTTGCTTCTTGTCTACATCATTTTCTCATCCAAACTTATTGTGTTTCTGACTAGATCCTCTTGAAATGTTAATTCACGATCTCTGATATGAAAATTTGGCATCTCCTTAATTTGTGAGTATGTTACATAGTGTAGGAGAAAGTGTTTCTTAGTTTATACCTCCCCATTTCCACATACTTGACATAACCTTTCCTCTCATGACTCCTTTGGTTGCCCCATCTTCCTATTTCACATCTCAATATGTGAGTTGGTTCTTAGTTGGGCTATTACATGTCTTTCACACCATGGGATGTTAAGATTCAAGTGGTTTTTCCACTTTGATCTCCTCCTCTCTTTTGAATTTGCATATGTAGTAGTGTTGTTTTCTTTTGGCGTGTTTTCTCCATCTTCCCTTCATGTAGCATTCTTGTATGAGACTTTCAACACCTTTTATATGTTGCACATTTTTCTTCTTCTATGTTCCACTCTTCAAACCATTTCTTGCATCGTTGGTCCCATGTTTTCTTTCTCTTTTTGACTTCATCTTGGTTGATTTTTAACTAGAATCTCCTGAGATTGTTCATCATACACAATAGACAAGTATTGTGATAGGGAGACTGCATTAGTTTGATGAGTTTTTACTCTCCATAGTTGTCATTTTTTGTCTACACATAATCATTTTCTTAATGCCTCTAATTCTATTGGGTGTAGTCCTATTTCAAAAATGAGTATCTCACAATGGGTGTTGTTTTTTAACTTTTGGATAACTTGTTATCAAGGGTTTTTGTATTTGCTCAATTTGGTTTCATTTTTTTCTAGATATACTTGGTCCCCATACCTCACATCCGTAAAGACTTATTGGGGCTATGAGCATTTGAAAGAGGCAGTGCAACATTTACTAGTCCTAAACCTTTGTTGTCTTACTTTTATTTTGCAACGAGAAGAATGCCTTCCACACTCCTTGTAGACTTTTCCTCATGCCTGCATCCCACCTTAGCTTCTCGTTGAAATCTAGCCCCAAATATTTATGCTTTTGGGTCATCTTCTAGTGGATCACATTCAAAGTTGTTTTGTGGGTGTTTTGTTCTCTTTTTTAGCAAGAGGAAGTTAACTATCTTAGTTTTTATTGTGTTCAATCAAACCCCCATGGAAAAGGACTCTAAGGCCTTAAGGTGATCTTGCAAGCTATTAGTATCACATCATCTATGTACAACAAGATATTTATGATAGTCCTCACTATTTTCATCGCTCCCCCACCTTTTTTATTTATCCATTTCTTTATATTATCTATGTAAGGACCGAAATATGTGGGGGAGAGGGTGAAACCCTGCTTCATCTTGATGTCATAATTATTTAATCTCTCTAAAAGACCCTATGCAATTATGAGTTTATCCTTTACCTTCTCATATAACATGAGTATCAATACCATCCAACCATTTAGGACCTCCCTTTTTGTCAACCTCTCCCATAGCTTCTCCCTTGGTGTTGTGTTGAAGTGCTTTTTGAAATCGATAAAACAACACCATAGTTCTTTTCCTTTGTTGTCCTTAGTCTTTTCTAATGTAGCATACTCGGACCTACCTCCCTTCACTCATTAGGACATTCTAATATGATTTTCTTCCTCATTCTGAGTCAAATTTTCTAGTCAGGTAGGAATTCGTTCTTCACAACCATGTACCATATTTCATATGATAAAAAATTTCAAAATCAACATTTCATCTATAGAAATCTTTAGGGAAATCGAATTGGATTTATAACATGCTTATTAATAAATATTGCATTATATAATAATCAACATATGTATTTTAAGTTAGGATATTTCAACATTAGGATTTAATTAAAGTCAACTTGGTCTAATGTAATCTTAAGTTAAAGTGTATTTTTGGTGTGTTTCTTTATTACTTTTGTACTTTACTAATATGACAGTCACAATCATGTCCTACCCATGAGTGATCTGATGATTCAAACACATCCTCAATATTAATGACACTTGATCCACGACATAACACCCGATTGGTCCATGATCTCTATTCAAATAGCATGGAGGATCGTTTGTTGATGATTGATTATGAGAGATGTTCATGTAAAATATTTTATTTTTTCATTAACCAATTGTATCAAGGTGTTGTGTTGGTTGGGGTTGTGGATTGTTTCCCTCTTTGGGGTTTTCACCCATGTAAACTCTAGTGTACTAATATTTGATCTCCATGCATGAGAATTTGTCTTAAGGTGTCTTACCTCTGTGGATATACCCTATTTTTCAAACATGGTATCAATGATTCTGTGAATATCCACTCTTGTTGTTGATCAATATATTGATCATTTGTCAATACTTGCAACTAAGGTATTTTGGTTTCTAATTTTTTTTAGCATTTATAGGCCAATAGAACTACTCCATTATGTCTAGAGCATTATTTTCATTTAGGAACGCCTTTCATTTCATGAAAACATCTTGTGTTTCCCATGTTTGGTCATTTCTCTTTGGCGATTTAACAAATGTAGTGAATTTTTTTAATTATAGATTTGCATATTTTTGTGCTTTGTTTTTGGTTTATTATTCATTATTGAGTTTCTTGGGCACTGGTATGAGTATGTTCTTCGGTTTGCACTTAGAGAAAGGCTATAAAATCATAAATAGATCCAGTGCTCCAAGTTTACCTCACTGTCTTCTTTTGCTAACCAAATACTAAGTTTCTAGCAAAGATTTTGTGTCCTTGCAACCTTTTCGCAATTATTTTTGTGTCATTGATCTCTATGTGTAGGAACCTTTCAAGATGCATGCATAAAAATCTATGGGTTGTGAGGTCCAAGGTCCTTTATGGGTAAGAAGGTCACATTGTCATTGTGGTGAGGGATAAGTAGTTCTAAGTAAAAAAACATTGGGGGTTCACTGCATTGATTGAAGGCCCAAATGCTATTTTTTTATTCCCTCCTCCACAATAGATTTTCAATTTTTTTTAGGAATCACCCTATGTGAGCTCTCTTTAGAAACCAATTCTCTTGGAGACTATGCATTGGGTGTTACCTCCATAGATTGATCCTTAACCAAGGACCCACATGGGCCTTATCACTTGAAGACCATGAGCCTTATTCCATGGAGACTATGCTTTGGGTGTTACATTGATAATTTTGTTTTTCGGACCTTTCATAACCTAAAGTGCTATGTAATGTACTTTTCCTGTAATATAATTTATTTCAATTTAATGTGAAGGAGACCTTCACGTGGACCATAAAGTGCCACGTAAGTGTTGATGTTTCTCCAGTTAGCTGCATCGGGAAAACATTCTCCCAGATTGGTCATGTTGATCTGACCAAGGGAAATGGATCATTTACTCTTGAAGCTTTGCTAGTGGTGAATGGCCTAGGCGTAGTCTTTCTCCTGACAAGGAGTAGATAGACTTGAGGTACTCTCACATTTCCTACTCTAGTATGGAGTGATCTATATTAATTAGACGTGCATGTGAGGAAATAATCATCAACATAAATATAATATACAAATAATATATTTATAATATAATGTATAAATATATAAATAATCAATAATTAATAATCAATAATTAATAATCAATAATTAATTAATTAATGAAAAGACAATAATGGAAAAGACATGTCCATTAATGAAAGGGCACTCTACCCAAGTATATATATTGGGGCCCTCAATTATAATACATCATCTCATATAATATTTACTTACAATAACCTCTCATTGAGTTCTCTAAGTCTTGTTGAGATTTTTAGTTTGTAATTATTCTATGATAACAATATCATTTAAATCATAAGGCAATGATTATCAGATTTGAAAATTAGAAAAATTCAACATGGTATCAGAGCTAGTTAAAAGCTTTCAGTGCTAGATCTAGTATAAGTCTTTTTCAAAGCTAGTTAAAAGCTTTCAATTCCAAATATGATATATCTGCTTCAAATATTTTATTTTTTGAAATTGTATGGTCGTGGTCATGAGCGGCCTGTGCACACAGAGTGACCACATTCCCTTTGGTCGCGATTTTCCTAGTTATAGGGCACACCCACCTTAAGGATTGCACTATATAGTGTGAACAAATCTTTTTGTCACTCTACAAGATGGTGTCCAGTCTTAGAGTATAATATATGATGGATGGTGCTACAAATTTCAAATCCTTGAAGACCGGGATACTCTTCATCCTAGATGAAATGAGATCCAAAATTATATAAAACAAAATGTCTCAGAACCAAAAAGGGTTGAAGAGAAATCCAGACACAAGAAGAATGAATCAAAGGTTAAGAGGATCTTGATAGATTATGTAAAACATAATTTGATTCCACACATTGCTGAGTTGAAAACTTCCAAAGAAATGTTTGACTCCTTGGTGGGATTGCTCGAGAGAAAGAACACTAGAAGGAAATTATCTTTGAGAAATCAACTCCATTGTATCATGATGAGAAAATCATATTCAATTTCCATTTATTTTATGAAAGTATCCCATTTGAGAGATCAACTTAATACCATTGGAGACATCATTGATTATGCATAGCTTGTTACACCGACTCTTAATGGATTTCCTTCTTCATGGGAACCATTTGTTCAGAGAATTTGTGGACGAGAGGAGTTTCCCAAGTTTGATTGCCTATGGACTGATTGTGTCGAAGAGAAGGACATAACATTGTCCAAAAATATCTTGCAGAAACCTCACGATGAAGGAACTCAAGATATTGCAGCTCATGCAAGAAAAGGAAAAGGAAAAAGGAATTTTGGAAAGAAAAATACAGGAGGAGGATCAGCCCCAGTTAAAGAACATAAGAAGAAGGATATTTCAAAAATCAAGTGCTTCAATTTTTGTTGGAAGATTGGTTGTTGTCATTAATTTCAACCCTAAAAGAAGTTAAGAAGCCCACATTTTCCTCAATAAGAAGCGTACAAAAGATGGAGATTGTTGAAAGTATTATTTGTGGTCAATTTAGATACCCTATATTTGAGGTAATTTTTACCATACATAAATAACTCAAATGGAAGCACAATTTACATGGTTGCAAATATTATTCTGATACCTTTCCAATGGTATATGGAAGTCCCTATAACTCCCAAGGAATTAGGAGATATGAATTTTTTCGTCCGACAACCCAACCAGAAAATTGAGGACAGTTCATCCAGGTTGGCTAGAAACTAAAAATAAGGACATAACTACTATAAATATAAAATGGATTTTCGCATTTTTAGAGTAACCAATCTAGTGATCTCTTAGCACAAGTTTGGAGTGAAGCAACTAGGAGGATAAGGATCTCTTATGAAGGATATTTTCTAGTCTTGTGGTGATGTTTTGGTCACTGTTATGGGTTTGCTATAATATGGATGGTTGATTCTTGCACAAGGTTTTATGTGGTTGTTGGGGTTTATATGTGGACCTAGGATTTCCATGTTGACCCAGTTTCTAAGTGGACCCAGTTTGATGATGATGATGTATCAACGATATTCACAAAGACAGTGACAGTGGTAGTGACAGTTTATGTGGACCCAATTTGATGGTATTGATATAAGTGTTCATTATTTCTTATATACTCTTGGGTGGAAGGAATATGCAAGGATAGAGGGTTTAAACCCCTCTTTATCTCGGAGGATTGTATCTTCCCTGTAACACACCCATGATGGGATGAAAAAAAATAAAAAATGTCCTCCTTACAGGAACATATCCTTTCCCTCAACGATTCCGAATTTGGGAAGTCCGAGACTTAGCCCAACCCTCTGGTCAAGGATCTCTAATTCTATAAGTCAAACAAGACTTAGAGACCTTGATAGTCTCACCTCTTAATCAAACACAGGCCCTTCTGGCTTCTGGTGCAGGTCTTATGATACATGTGACCTTCTCCTTCATGCTTCAACGAAGTCTCACAGTTGGCATTAGCCCCTTTTCTCTTGGCCCCTCCTCGAATGTGACCTTGGGTGATGACCTCACGCAAACATACAATTGCGGGCATGACCAAATTCGGTTTGAAAACAAACTAATTTCGGCCCGCAATTCTCCTCGAGCCTCTACATGTCCTTTCTCCAAAACCAAGGTTTGGATTACGACCCACCCTCAACTTTTTAAAGTTCGTGCACCTCCAATCCCTGCAATGCTACATGACCGTTGATCTCTCGATATTGACGGTACTATCTGAACTGACGGTTCAGATCTTTCCTTTTTAAATCCACGAACCAGATCTTGCCCTCCTAAATCAACGGATGTGATCTCCTTCGTGATTTCAGACTCCGGAGTTTTCAAATATCAAACCCTGCTTTCTTCCATACATAAATCTTTTGGAGTTGACGATCTGCAGACACCTGTCCTCCTAAATCAACGACCCTGATTCTACTTTGGGTGTTTGACCTTTCAACTAGATCAACGGTCCTGTGTCCCTCTTCTCGATCAACGATCTAAATCTCCTTCGGGTCTCCGAACTTCTGAGATCTCAAATATCAAACTTCACCCTTTTTTCCCAATGGATTTTATCCGAAGGCTATAATCCACTTACGCATGTCCACTTGATTTGATGATCAAGGATTAATTTGGATATTTAATCGGAGTCCACAGATTTGTGTGACCTGTCCTCTGGATCTGACGATCGAGGATTGCTTCAGGTCTTTACCCAGAGTTCACATATTTATGCCATGTCTCCTCTAGATCTAACGACTATGAATTACTTCGTGACTTTACCCGGAGTCCACAAATTCATGCCACGTCCCTTCTTAATCTGATGATTATGAATTACTTCGAGACTTTATCCAGAGTCTAGAGATTCACGCCATGTCCCTTCTTAATCTGACGTCTATGAATTACTTGGGGACTTTATCCGGAGTCCATAGATTCACACCACGTCCCTTCTTAATCTGACAGTTATGAATTATATCGAGACTCTATCCAGAGTCCATAGATTCACGCCATGTCCCTTCTCGATTAGACGGTCCAGATTCACTTCAGACGATTCGACGCTGGAGATTTACTTCAGACGATCTAACGACTGAGATCTACTTCAGATGATATGACGATTGAGATTTTCTTTGGCTCTCCAACTCTTTGCACTTCGGGAGTCTCAAATCTCAACTGAAAACTCTCGAATATATTTCTTGAAGCTTTTGATATGTTGACACATATCTCCTAGTGATCAATGGTCAGGATCCTACTTCGGATGATCTGACGATTGAGGTTTACTTCGGCTCTCTGGCTCTCTGGACTTCGGGAGTCTCAGATCTCAACTCAAAAATCTCGCACATATTTCCCCAGAGTCCACGATTTGTCGCCATGTGTCCCTCTGGATCTGGCGGTCCAGATTCACTTCGGGTCTTCGAGGTTTGAGAATTTCAACTTTCAACCAAAAACCCTCGAACATTATCCTCCAAAGTGCGATCCGTCGCCATGTATCCCTCTAGATCTGGCAGTCCAGATTCACCTCCTGGTGATGGACGACCTCAAATTACTTCGAGACTTTAGAACTTTGGTAAGTTCCCTTCTCATGCGTGTGCCAAGTGCTAAGGTTCGTGCACCTTGCTTAGATGAGACAAATGTTGATCCTTGGCATTGTGATCCAACGACCACTATTGCTCCTCCTCCTGAGCTTCTGACTTACTCCGACTTAGAATATTTTCTAAGTGCTCGAAGGATTCTACCTTTGCTCCTCCTACAAGCATGGATTTCGTCTGCCCTCCTGAAAACACCATCTCTTTTGAGTTTGATATCCTTGAATATTTCACCATCCCATGTGCTCCTTGCATTTCATAGATCACATCAAACTCATATCGAAGGTCAACGACGATCAATGGTTCATAGTTTTGTAGGAAAATCTCCCTGCGGACAGGTAGATCGCCTCTAAGAGCTTGACCTTAACCCTAGACAAAAAAATGCTTAGCGTGGACACTGACTTCCTTTCAAATCTATATAAACTAATACATGAGAAGGAAGGATAACAGAAGTACCTCTTTATCGACGTTTGTCCCTGCACGCTCCGAGTTGCGCTCCAATCCTTTGCTCCTCGCTGAGTTCTGCAGACAAACAAGATACGACTACTTCCTACTCTATTGATATTAGCTTGAAAACAGATCTATCAATAAATGATAAGTTCATGTAACATCAGACACAAACTAGAAAGAAACAGGCCAAGCGTGTCATATTAATGAGAATAACGACAGCAGTACTTACAATCATAGATGCGAATGCGACAGCTTCGTCAAGTCCTCTTCGTCTAACCCTTGCTCGACAGATCCACGACCTGGCTGACAGCAGCTTCACTGATCACTTCTCCTTTGGCTGACTGTGTGTTTCCTATGAGATCATAGGTTTCATGCTAGAAATTCTTCCCCCAATCAACTCTACTTATGAGATCATAAGTTTGGTGTAATTCTCTTTTTCAGTCCATCTCCTCACTTATGAGATCATAAGTTTGGTATCATTCTCCATTTTCAATTCTTTTTTTTTTCACCATTAGAAAGCTTGCTTATATAGCCTTGGAGAGGCTCAACAATCTTGAGATATCCTTGGGGAAGGTGAGTATTTTCCTCCTTCAATTGAGGATCTGCCCTAGGATCATGGTTGGACTAGGGATTCGAATCCAACTGCTTTCCAAGAATGAAAAGATGCTTCCCCCATTCGTCTCAACAGCTTAACAACTGCCCAGAATAGGTAGCGCTCCCTCAAAAGGGCCATCAGAGCGTTGTAGCGCTCCCTAGTAGGCTTTGGGGGGGTGCCAACGCTCTCAAAATCTATAGTGCTCCCTTAAAAGGGCCAGGGGAGCGTTATAACGCTCCCTAACAGTGTAAGGGGGAGCGCCGACGCTCCGAGATAGTGTAAGGGGGAGCGCTCCCCTCCAAAAACTCAGTTTTTGGGGTGCTTTCAGATGGAAAAAGGTTTGCAAGCCTGCTGACTCATTTCTCCTCTTCCAAATCAGATGTTTGAGGTGTTTCAAGTGTCTTTCTCATGTCGTTATAGGCACAACATAGGAATCATGGCAATATGCTTTTTTTGATGTTTGCGACACTTGTGAGCAACATGTGACACTTGCGACCTTGTGAGCAAAATGAGACACCTACTACCTTTGTAATGACGACACTTGCGACCTTTGTAATGACGACACTTGCGACACTATCAAAGTGAGTAATTTTGATGTGTAACAGATTGCCCCCCAAAGTATGAAGTTAGAAGATGCGAACTGATGACTGAAATACTTTGTAGACAACGAGCGTTCAAGCAAGGGTATAGAATTGGAGAACCTGACGGATGCTGCACACAAAACATCCAACAAATATCATGACATATTTCAAAACCAAAGCGGGGCATACCTATGCTTGGGTGATCAAGACTTAAAAGATATGGCCGCCATAAAAAATACAACTGCGGATCCATAATTGTATTGATAAAAAAGGTATATGCTTGAGAATACATTGTGGATATATACTCTAATGACATGAAGCCCGATCGTATTCACGAAGAATACACAGTGGATCACGAGATGACAATACATAGCCATGGCCAATACAAAGTAGATCTAATAGCAGGTGCCTGTGGTCTACTGGTCATCGTGATCAAAATAATCAGTGTGATTCTATGTGAGATAAATCACGGCGTCGAACATGGTGAGAAACCACCGATTATCCGGTCAATGAGAGTGAAGCAGGTGTAATTGCGAGGAGATCACCGGCTAATGTCAATGATTCCCAAGGTACCTTGGTAAATTCCATCGAACGTGAATAGATGGTGAGGGTCGAACATCCGTGGAATCTGACCGTCAGGGGTCAATGATGTAAACCTTGTCAATGTGAGGGCGCCATTGTAGGGCATGTAGGTCCCAAAGTACTAAGCGGTTTCTAAATTAGGATTCTCGGGGATAATGTGTTTGAAGTCGACGAGAATGAACTCATCAGGAGAGGGCCTTGATGTATCCCCGCTCAGCGGCGTGAAACTGACACAAAGATGTAGTTGGTGGATCAAATGGACATGGAGTGACATGGGTTTTGAGACAAGATATTTTGGATGGTTGACTCTCGGAGTGGACACTTCCCTTGAACACTAAGGCAAAAAAAACAGAAACATGACATGGACCAAAAAAAAAATAATGCAGTGGATACTATGAAATTCATCAAGTGACCCAAAGGAGAAAAACAAACTAAGAGGATTGGCTCAGTACAAAAGTTCAACGGATTAAAATGTGTACAAAGAAAAAGTGTCGTGTTCAAGGGTGACTCTAGAAGTGTTGGATGATGTTCTCAAAGAAATTTGCTGGCTTTATAACATAATTTCCCCCACTCGGATATATGAGTACCTCTTTTGATTTAATGGCTTTCGAGGAGGATAACACATGTAAATGCTCGCCTCACCTTAGTTAGTTCTCTTCTTCCCCTCGAGCGGAAGAAGTAAGGAGTTCAGGTCCCATATCCGGGTCTATCATGTGTTTCTTTCGCAGTCCAAAGGCAAGAAAACTGAAGGTTTTAGAGTCGTATAGGTTTGGAAAACACTTAAAAGTCTCTGATTCTTTTATTACGATGGTCCTTAGAGACCGAAAAGGGGTTAAACTATCACTCGGCGAAAGAGCGCCCTACGACCTTTTAATGATTGTGAAAGGAAACAAGGTCACTCGACAATATTTTCCATATTTAGAGAGTGCGAAAAGGGTTTTAAAAATGAACTCCAGAGTTCCTTTTGATGTGTTTGTATTTAAATGCGGGTCGAAAAAGAGATAAAAGTTTGCGCGGTTGCATTCTCCATGTATTTTCAGGGCATGAGAAAGAACAAAGAACTAAGCTCGATACATGCTGACTTGAAAGTTGGTGAAGCTAGCTCAGGAAGAAATGATCATCAAGAAGTGGGGCATGCCCCTGGCTTCAATTCATTCCGCGACTTTGAGGTTGTCACCAATTACTATGCTAGATGGAGAAAAAGGAACCAGGTGGATGAAATGAAGGTTAAAAGCAGGGAACCCTAACGGGCTAGGCTTGTATCTACGAATCTGGCGAAAGACTCAACTTGAAGGGAGAGGTGATTGTTTCAGGCTGCCAGAGCTTGACATGGAAAAAGAACTATGCTCAAGGTTAAGTGTTCAATCCCTAGATTTGTGTTTCATTTTTTAAACGGGGATTACTCTGAGAGAAAACTATACTCAGCCTGCAACGAGCTTTAGCAGAGAGCTTGCCACGGAGAAGAGAAACTACCGTTATTCCCCCGGTAGCTAGTGTGACCTCTGTTTCATTTTTTAGCGAGCGCCATAGAGAAGGCTATGCTCATGACCTACGTTTCATTTTGAGCTACTTTACAGAGAAACTATGCTGTGGCCTGTTTCATTTTTAACGAGCTTGCCAAAGAAAAGCAAAACTATGCTCATAGATACCCCCGACGCGAAAGCTGGCCTACAACAGTTTTTGCTTTAAACGCCCGCAGGAGAAAACTATGATGCTTCTTGATCATGACTTCCGAGACGATAATGCTCTGGAAGGAATACATGTCAAGGGAAAAACTTCGGTCATGGCTTCCAAGAGATCTTAGTCGGATGGAAGAGAATCACTCAAGAAGGAACACATAGGTGCATTGGCAGGGGAATAAGGAAGATCGGGGCTCCAATAACCCTACCGAAAGAATCACCATGTCAACGCTACGAGATCCAAATCGAATTTGAGGAGTCATGGGAGATAATACCTAGTGTATCGTAGAGGGTGAAATCTGTTTATATAAGAATCACCAGGGGAGTAGCGGTGAGGCGATGAATGAAAGTTTATCCAATGGTCACAATTCTTCAGTCACGAGGAAAAGGTATCCTACGGAAAAAGTGGATACAATAGCTTTCACTTAACATAGACATAATCCGCCCAAGGGTAAGAAATTCAATCAGGGGTCTGGACTACCATAACTCGATAAAGGCAGTTTCCTCCCAAAGTTAGAAGCGAGGAAGGATCCCTAAAGACATTAGTTCATACATTTAAAGCTAACGGTCTGTAATAGCGCCAAGTAGAACGGCTTAAGTGTACCAAGAAACAAAAGACAAAATGCTAATGGACACACCTTCATCTATCGGCGTTTGAGGAATGTCGACCTGAAGCATCTTTATCAATGGAAAGGAATGTGAGAGGAAGGCAGTCTAGTTAGCACTTTTAATCGAAAAGGATGGCCTCGGTGCTGGGAGGGGTTCTGGGGAGGATGAGTACTTTGAGGCATGGTAGAGTCTGTGTTGATGAGAAAAACATGGGCAATATTCGGGTTGCTCTGAAGGAGTATGATCGGTAGATGATGGATCGAGATCAACCAATGGGTGGGACTTGGATAGACCATGGAGCTCTTAGGAGAAGAGTGGGATGTGAGAGATGTAGGGCAACCACTATGGCACTCTTAGGATGAAGGAACAGGGGTGAATGAGGAAGGGACTGGGTCAGTTACTTTGGCACTCGTCAAAGGAGGAGTGGGATCGTCCGATGAAGCCAGGGAAACATATCAACTTCTTGGGTTTCACTCTCTAATGGAGAGTGGGATCGTGAGGATGAAAATAGATCGGCCACTTGGGTTACACTCTTTTGATGAAAGAGTGGGGCTGATCGATAATGAAATTCAGATCAGCTACTTGGGTTGTGGTTCAATTGAAGAAACTAGATTATTTTGATCATGGGCCAATGGGGGATGTAACAGAGTTGACAGTCCTTGAATAACGTGGATTGGGAGAAAACTTCGATAACCTTTGGAAATTGAAGTTTTTTCCAAAAGAGAAAAATCCTCATCCACACGAGGACAAGGTGTGATAATGATCACCTTTACATAACATGTAGAGACGAGCAATTTTCTTCTTCTTACCAACATAAACATCACTAGTTGTGAGGGTATCATCGACATAGACTGACATGAGCTAATGGCGTGGGGACCACATTCAAAGGCACAGGTAAGATGGAAATCCCTCAGAGAGTAGTCATATACAAAGGCACCAAAGGAAATTTGGGTTTTGGATTCTTCCTTCGTCTGTTAGTCATCAATACTCCGATTACTATTCTTGAGGCCGGTTTCTTAGAGATAACATCTGATGTTTTTTGGGGTCTTGGTCCTTTTTGGACTCTTCTTCTTCTTCTCTTTTCATTTCTTCTTCTTCGATCAGCGGCTACTTGGCACTGAGCTTTCACTAGGCGAAGAAAGGGAAATGGAAGGAGACTTGATCGGTGAAGAAGAAATTGACGTGGTTGATGTGTGGGTGGTGCGTATTGACATCCAAAGTATTAGGTGTGCTTGAAATGTGGGAGGATTTGGGATCACCGGTGGGAACAACCAAAATGGTAATCTAATAGTGAGGAATCTGGAAGACTTCGGTGTGGCAACATATGGAGGACCAAAGTTTCCAAATGAAGAGGTATGAGTTCCCGGTGAAGGGTTCCTCCGATGAGCCTCCCAGTTAGGCGTATTAACTGCTTGAAGCGACCTAAGGTCCCATAAGTAAAAGAAACAACATCGCCTAATAGAATCTAAGAATACAATAGCAACAAAGACCTTCTTTTGATGCCAGTACTAGTTGGTGATGAAATCCAACATCGTGATCCAGAATCGAGAAGAAGCGGGGATAAATTGGAGCAGTTACAATGGTACATATAGGACTTAAGCCTTACAGTGGGGTTTACCTCAAGGAGCCAGTGAGTTTGACCAATGTCTCCTCCAAGTACAATGAGACTTCGTCCGCGAATCACCTTGTGTAGACCTAACGATTATGTACTAAGACACCAGTGTGATCATTACAGGAGCAGTGGAAATAGTAGATCAGGAAGCCACGTCACGGAAGGGTATCCGGCCAGTAACTAAAAGGCTTCCATACGTGTTATTGGTTACCTCAAAGTGACCCCCATAATCGTTAGACCACCTGTCCAGTTAAACCACGGAGGGTTAGTCCCCGTAGCTCACAGAATGGAGCCTCGTGCAACCCCTAATGTGAGAGAGGATCCTAGGTAGACTTATATGATGATTGGATTTACTCTCCCTAAATCAGGATACTCTTGTTTGTTTTAGAAACTTTGGAAAGTTATGCTCATAGCCCTAATCCAAAGGTACTATACCTATTCTATTGTTGTTGGAGGATCCTAGAAAAGAAAAGTTCTAGATAACTTTTGGTGGCGTTGATTTTTTATGGCCGTTCTTTACGCAAAAAGGGTGCATAGAAGTGAAACTAATGGAATTATGAATCAGACCCAAAGGTCCATCAGAAACTATGATAAGCAGTCATTTCCTTCGATGAACATCTATCTGAGGGAGAGAGAAAGTTCTTTCACTAATCAAGCACAAATAATGAATGCCCTCAAACAATTCTTTATCTCCAATCAAATCACGATTAATGCAAAACTTTTAAATGCCTTCTAATATGCAATCAATCATAAAGATGTCTTTAATTGTTTTGTATGAATGATGCTTAACTCTGACACAATGCTCATTTTGCTAATTATCTTTCTTGTATGAATGAAAATGCAACTAGAACAAGAAAAAGTCACACAAACAAAACACTAAGTGAGAAATCGAAACTGAAAAGCGTGAGAAAACAATCTCAAAGAAAGAAAAACAAACAAACTTTACATCCAAAGAAAAGTTGAAGAACAAATGATGCTTGGTGAGAATCCAAAGAATCTTGGTCTGTGGGCCTTTGATGACCTTCACTAATGTTTTTACTCAGTTAAACAGAGAGAAAAACAATGCATGGGTTCAAACTTAGAAGCTCAACAGGAAAACTCAATGAAAATGGTGAAGAAGGCTACAGATCCAACTAACAAGATATTTACTCTTCGAAAGGCGGATGTCAAAGTTGAAAGGAAGAAGCATTGACTCACAAGACCCACCACTCGGCAGAGGAGACACAGAGGCAAAAAACCAGAAAAGCAATTTTGGAAGGTTTTCTGGCCAAAAAAGAGGTTGACTCGTTGCCAAGGCAAAATTATAGCACCTCGTGCACAACTATGGAGGAAGCGATGGTGCTCTAGTTAATCACTAGAACGGTAGACTAAAACTCAAAAAATGTCAAAAATTCCAAAATTCAAATTCAAATTCGACAATTATGATGAGTATGATGAGGTAAGGAACCAATCGACTCATGAGCTAAAAAGAGGAGTGAACTAGGTCTGAAACAATCAGGGATAGAACAGGTCAATGAGGAGAAATCCAAACAAGAGGGTTTGAATTTGAGGCTATCTCCCAAGTGGAGTGGAGTTTGTTAATAGGAAAATCTCCTGTGGACGGGTCGCCTCTAAGAGCTTGACCTTAACCCTAGACAGAAAAATGCTTAACATGGACCCTTGAGCTTCCTTTCAAATCTATCTAAAACTAATACATGAAGGAAAGGATAGCAGAAGTACCTCTTTAATGGAGCATTTTGTCTGCACGCTCTGGGATTCGCTCCGATCCTTTGCTTTCCTCATTTGGGTTTCTTGGACAAACAAGAATCTGACTACTTCCTACTCTATGATATTAGCTTGAAAATAGATCTATCGGTAAATGATAAGTTCATGTAACAATCAACACAAGCTAAGAAAGCAGACTTTGGCTGACTGTCATATTAATGAGAATAAACAGTGCCCTGTCATTAGATCTTGAATCGACGGCTTTGTCCGTCCTCTTAGTCACAACCCTTGCTCAAACTGGAATCCGACTGGTGACAATAACCTCAATGATCACTTCTCCTTTGGCTGGTGTGTGTTCCTATGAGATCATAGGTTTCATGCTAACAATTCTTCCCCAATCAGCTCTGCTTATGAGATCATAAGTTTTGGTGTAATTCTTTTTCGGTCCATCTCCTCACCATGAGATCATAGTTTATCATCTCCATTTTCAATTCTTTTTTCTGAGTTAAGAAGCTTGCTTATATATCCTTGGAGGCTCTCAACAATCTTGAGATGTCCTTGGGGAAAGGTGAGGATTTTCCTCCTTAGAGTTGAGGATCTGCCCTAGGATCATGGTTGGACTGAGTTGAATCCCTTCTTTCCAGAATGAAAAGATGCTTCCCCCATTAAGCTCAACGGCTTAACAACTACCAGAATAGAGTATCACTCCTCAAAGGGCCCATGAGCATTATGGCACTCCTAGTAGACTTTTGGAGGCTGATGCTCTCAAAATCTATAGCTCCCTTAAAAGGGCGGGGGAGGCGTTATAGCGGCACCTGACATGATGTAAGGGGAGTGCTCGAGAGATAGTGTAAAGGGGCTGCTCCCCTCCAAAAGCTTCAGTTTGCCGAGATAGTGTAAGGGGGAGCGCTCCCCTCCAAAAACTCAGTTTTTGAGGTGCTTTCAGATGGCAAAAGGTTTGCAAGCCTGCTGACTCATTTCTCCTCTTCCAAATCAGATGTTTGAGGTGTTTCAAGTGTCTTTCTCATGTCATTATAGGCACAACATAGGAATCATGGCAATATGCTTTCTTTGATGTTTGCGACACTTGCGACCTTGTGAGCAAAATGCGACACCTGCGACCTTTGTAATGACGACACTTGCAACCTTTGTAATGATGACACT
The DNA here is from genome assembly GCA_010110895.2 of Picea sitchensis. NCBI lineage: Eukaryota > Viridiplantae > Streptophyta > Pinopsida > Pinales > Pinaceae > Picea > Picea sitchensis. The sequence goes on along the minus strand of SNQJ01S0001898.1, from coordinate 291,561 downwards.
TGCGACACTATCAAAGTGAGTAATTTTGATGTGTAACACATAGAAATTGCGGGGCCCCAACATGCGTACTCTTTAGTAGAGTGTTTGACCTCCGCAATCTAGAAAGTGCTCGCTCAATTCTTGTCTAAGCTGGATCATTGATCTTCCAGCCCATCGAAATCAATGACAAGGGTGAATTGCGGGCCGCGAACTAGCGCGTTTACTATTTTCACCTTCGTGCTGCGCAGTGAGTCCCCACCCATGATATCCATTCATAGATCGATGGTTCATAGCAATTGCAGAGTTCAACTTGAATATTGTGCAATTTGACATCTCGGAGCCTCGAGGCCAAGGTTCCTAGACCCAGGTCACTTGGATCTTCATATAACTCTTAGGATATGATCCCCGCTCTTAGTCGGGTTTTTGGTTAAGGGAATAGGCACAAGTTTAAACTCTCCTAGACTATTGGTCTGAAGGGAACACCTTCCCAACTCGCAGAGATTTAAGATCTGAATCAAGGAAAAGTAACTTGTGGAGTTACCAAAATGGTAGCTATGCCCATAGGCTTGTTCGGACTCCAGAACGGTGATGTAAATTCCCGGGGGAAGCACCTTCGAGTGATTAAAGTTGGACGTATGGAAATTCAAGAAGAAATATAGGTTCTCAAGGGAATGAACGCATACTCATAACTTAATCATTTAATACAAAGAAAGAACCCTTTAGAGACATGTAAATACTCACATGCATCCATTATTTACAATTCAAAGAATAAGGCAAGAAAACACTTATCAGAACCATAGAGTGTGATGTGACTGCTGAAAGGGGTGCTCGTTTCCACCCAACCATAGGCTCAGTCACTCCCAATGGATTTATCACTGGCCACCCCTGATCTTAAGCCACTATGCTTTGAGATTCAATCTCTTACTTCCAGCTCAACAAAAGTTAGGGACAAAGGTTACTCTCCTTCTCCCAATACAAAAATAGATAAGGATGAAGGTTACTCTCCTTCTCCCAATACAAAAATAGATAAGGACGAAGGTTACTTTGCTTCTCCTGGCTCAATATCTATTTTGTGTGATCAGAACTCACTATTCCTCTTTCAGTCCTTCCTCGGAACCGAGAGTTTCCGCTCTCGTCTCTGCATTATTTTCCTACAGGTCTTCCTTTTCCCACCACACTTCCTTTCTTTCCTTCCTCAGTAAGGTTGCGTGTGGCTCGAATTCCCAGTCTGTGGTCAGGTCTGGAAGTCTTACGGATGGGGTGTCTACCCCATCCCATCATTAGCTCTTGAGGAGGTCTTTCCACCTACCATCCCGATTGTAATTCATTATTGGGTCAGAGGGTTGTTCCGATCTGAGCAATTAATTCCAGCATAGTACTAGTTCGATAGAGGTTAATGCAACCATTTTGGGTCCCCTCCACCACCTTTCATAACATTTGTGGTTTTCTCTTAGCACATCCCCTCTTTCAACAATCATGCAACATGTAACCATTTTCTATTAAAATAACATAATTTACATTCATCGACCTTTTGTACAAAGGTCCATTAAATCAAACATTCACACTTTTAGGTTTGCCATAGTTCCTTGGCCAATATAGTTATATTTACAGACTGGGGGAAACAAGGTGTTACAATTAACTCCCCCTTAAAGGAACATTGTCCTCAATGTTCTATCTGTCAACATGACATGTATGTATAGGAGTAAAAAAAATCAAATATGAATGTCTCATGGCATCCTCCATTTCCCACGTAGCCTCATCTGGGCCAAGGTGTTTCCACTACACCTTCAACTGTGCAATGGTTTGGTTCCTGAGTGAGGTTTCCTTCTTTTCTAATATGCATTGGGGTTCTAACAAGAATTCTCCCTCCGGCTCCACCTGGATCATAGACCATTCAATTATATGATTAACATCATGTACACATTTCTTCAATAATGAAACGTGAAAAACATTATGTGCCTTTGCAGTGAGAGGAAGTGCTAGCCTATAGACTATAGGTCCCACTCTATCTAAGACTTCAAAGGGTCCACAATACCGAGGTGCCAATTTGGCACATTCTCCCATTCTCAGGGAACTCTTCCCGGGTCTAACTTTGAGATAGACATGGTCTCCGATCTTGAACTCTCTGGGATTTCTCTTTCTGTCGGTGTAACTTTTCTTTGTATCCTGAGCAATCTTCGGATTTTGTCTTATATGGACCACTTTTCGTTCCATTTCTTTCATCATGTCCGGTCCGATTGTAATTCTATCCACTAGATTACTCCAGCTGATTGGAATCTTGCATTGTCTACCATAGAGGGCTTCAAAAGGGCTCATCTTCAAGGATTATTGATAACCGTTGTTGTAGGCAAACTCTACTAATGGTAGGTAGTCTTCCCAATTCTTAGGATGATGAATTACATGTCCTTAGCATGTGTTCTACTATTTGGTTCACTCTTTCTGTTTGTACATCAGTTTGAGGGTGATAAGTTGTGTTGAACAACAATTTTGTCTCAAAACCAGCCATTAGGGATTTCCAAAATCTTGAAGTGAATTTGGTATCTTGGTCGGATACAGTTTCCTTGGGCATGCCATGCAGTTTAAATATCTCCTTCATGAATATGTTGGCAATATCTATGGCCTTGCAATTTGATTTGATAGGAATGAAATGAGAAGGCTTACTCATTTTTTCCACCATAACCACGATGGCATCATTTTTCTTGGTCGAATTTGGTAATCCAGTGATGAAGTCCATGGAGATGGTTTCCCATTTCCATTCTGGGATCAGTAGGGGATGTAACAACCCTGATGGATGTCAATGTTCTGCCTTAACTTGTTGGCATTCTAGGCACTTAGTTAAATATTTAGCTATGTCTTTCTTTAATCCAGGCCAATAGAATTGTTTCCTAGTGGTCGTGATCAATTTTTGATATCCTGGGTGATCGATATATGGTCTCTTATGTAGTTCATCCATTATGAATTTCTTCAAGTCGTCACAGTTTGGAGCATACAATCTGTTTCTGTAAGTCAGTAGGCCTTCTTCGAGCATCTGGTAGCCTTCATATTTTATCCCTATAGGCTCTTGCCTTAGGTATGAGGTCACGGTCTTGAAGAATGCATTTGTTTCTTGTGCATTCCTGACTCTTTCCCTGACATCCGTTTCACATGTGCTTATCGCTTCTAGATGAATAATTTTTATACTTCTGCTAAGGGCATCAATCACTCTATTTTCCTTCCCTTTGATGTATTTGATTTCGAAATCAAACTCACTAAGGAGAGCCATCCACCTAGCTTGCCTGACATTGAGTTTTGGTTGATCAAATAGGTGTCTCAATCCACAATGGTTTGTCATAAGCGCAAATTTCCTACCCAGGAGGTAGTGCCTCCACATTTTTAAAGCATGTACTATGGAAGCCAACTCTAGGTCATGGGTCACATAATTGATCTCATGCTCATTTAATTTCCTGGATGCGTAGAAAATTACACGTCCCTCTTGCATAAGGACTCCTATGAGTCCTTCCTTGCAGGAATCTGTACACACGAGGAAATCATTATCCGGGTCTGCAATATTTAGCACGGGTGCATGGGTTAGGAGGTATTTCAGTTCCTGAAATATTTCTTAACATTTTGATGTCCAAATGAATTTACTCCCCTTTTTCTGAAGGGCAGTGTTTGGAAAGCCAATCTTGGAAAACCCTTTTATGAACCTTCTATAGTATCTTGCTAAGCCCGTGAAGGACCTAATACTGGATACATCCTTCCAAGTAGGCCATTCCATAATAGATCAATTCTTTTCGGGGTCTACTGCCACCCCTTCCTTAGATATGACGTGGCCTAAGTAATGGACTTGCTTCTGAAAGAAATCACACTTGCTAAACTTAGCGTAGAGATGATGCTCTCTTAGTACTTGAAGTACAAGTCTAAGATGTTCCTTGTGATCATCCATGTTCTTAGAGTAGATTAGGATATTATCAATGAAAACCAATACAAATTTGTCTAGGAATTTGATGAGTACATTATTCATCAAGAACATAAAAGTGGCGGGGGCATTGGTTAACCCAAATGGCACCACCGCGAATTCATAGTGACCATACCTCATCTTGAAGGCTATTTTGTGGATGTCTTCATCCTTAATATGAACTTGCTGGTATCCAGAACTTAAGTCGATCTTCGATAATATGGAAGCACTTCCCAAGTGGTCGAACAGGTCATCAATTCTTGGTAAGGGGTACTTGTTCTTTATTGTTGTCTTATTGAGTTGTTTGCAATCTATGCACAGTCAGAGTGTGCCATATTTATTTTTCACAAACAAGATGAGTGCTCCCCATAGAGATACACTAGGTTCGATGTAGCCTTTGTCCATCATTTCCTTTATTTATAGCTTGAGCTCAACCAGCTCTGGCGTGCACATTCTATATGGCATTCTAGATGCTGGTACCGCTCCTGGTGTAATTTCTATGGAGAAGTCGATATCCCTTCTTGGAGGTAGACCTGGTACCTCTTCTGGGAACACATCCTTGTATTCTCTTAATATGGGGTGGTCCCCTAGGTTTGGTTTGTCATTCTCAACAGATTTCAGTACCTGTATGGCATATAAGGAACACCCCTTTCTGCAATACTTTTTCATTTGAAGGCCTGATATTTGTCTCACTGAGACATGCTTCTGAATCCCTTGGAGGGTTGTTTTTCTCCCTTCTTCATTTACACATTCTAAAGTTTTATGATAACAGTCCAATTTAGTTTTATAAGCAGCCAACCAATCCATACCAATCAACAAGTCATAATATCCCAGGAGAAGTATGTTAAGGGTCGCTCGGGTGGGCAATCCACCCATGATGAATTGACAGGGTGGTATGACCTTTGCCACCTTTCTTTTGGTCCCAGTGGCTAGTCGCACCAACCACGGTTTAACATGTCTAATTGGTTGCAATTTACACTTATCAACAGTCTGAGGGGCCACATAACTCAAATTAGAACCTGGGTCAATTAAAATAGAAACTAGATGGTTGGCGATCATACCTTCTAGCTCCACTACTGAAGCTTGGTGGTCGGCTTCATTATTGTCCAAGGCTGCATAGATTCGTGGCATGATCCTAGCCACATCATTGCCAGTGGTAGATTCTTGTATATTGTAGACTCTCTTAGTGTTTTGTTGTCTATGTGGGAAATCCCTCAATCGATGATCTTCTCCACAACCCCAACATTTTAAAGGTTCCTTCTTTAGGTTATCGGTCTTTTCTGGGACTGTCTTAAAAAGTTTATTTCCACTTTGAGAGGAGAATTTTTTCTGATGTACACTTCTAGTAGGAAGGGTCCTTCTAGAATATTTTCCATAGTTCTTAAATATTGAGGATTTAAACCCCTTATTCTGGAATCCCTAACTACTCCTCTTCTTCCAGTCCTCGTGAGGTCTTGTCTTACTCCCAAACTGTTCATAACAATACCTTGCCTTCCTGATAGTTTCTTCTAAGGTATTTCATTCGTCGAACTCAATCCTGTCTCGGTAGGTCTGAGGTAACCCACTAATGAACCGCTGCATTTTTACTTTTTCACCTTTTATGTAGGGTACATACCTCAGTAGTTCAAGGAATTTATTGACAAATTCATCTATGGTGAGCTGCCCCAGCCTGAGTTCATAGAATTCCTTAGTCTTCCCATCCATGTATTTCTCTGATAGATACTGCTTCCTGAAGTATTTCTCAAATTGTTTCCATGACAATTCCTTCTCATGGAATCCTTTCACATTCCTAAGGTCTTCCCACTAAATGGAAGCCTTTCTATTCAGGTTAAAGATGGCTATTCGAGCCTTCAAGTTTTCAGAGTAATCATGGACTTTGAAGTACTTATTTAAACCAAGAAGCCAAACTTCAACCTCTTCTCCCTTCCTAATCTCTCCATTGAAAGAGGGTGGTTTGGATTTCTTGAATTCTTCAGGATCATGACTTTTGGAACGCTTCCGCTTCTTTCCTTTCCTTTGAGAATGTGAGATTTCTCTAATACTAAAAGATCATTCAGATTTGCCAGCTTCCTTTCTAGAGGACTCTACCGATGAGTGTCCCTTGCCTCCAGGTTGGGTCTTCTTCGAGGCGCTTCTCCCAGTGTGGTCACTTATGGAGTCATGTTTTTGGATCTCAGGTGGACTTTGACTTCTCTTCTTATGTCATCGTTCCACATGACTAGTTGCGGGTTCATGTTGTAGTTTCCTCTATATGTCGGACAAGCTCTGCAGCAAGACTACATTAATTTTTGTTTGTTTTTATTTCCCCTTTATCAATCTCTCGTTGTCATCCTTGCAACTCTGTAATTCGACCTTGAGGCTCCTTACAATTTCAGCTAGATCTAGAGGGGTTTCCATCGCCCTCCTTTCGTAAGATTATTCGTCTCTATTGTGGGAACCATCCCCCACTTCATGACACGTCACCATCCTTTAGTCTTGAAGTTTTCCCATGATTTATTGACTGCTTGAGTGTTGACCAAAAACACTTATTGTTAGCTAACAGTCTATTAGTTCATGAACAATACATGGTTCAATTTCTTAAATGCACACACATAGTAGAAACTTTCATTCTTTTCTTTAATAACATTTTTAACCAGAATTTTTAAGAAAGAGGTAAGGTAGAGTGTCACTCTTTTAAAAGTACTCCAAATAGAGTTTTTAAGTGACTCGTCCATGAGCCCAAGCAGGCCAAGTGTTGTAACCATGCTTTGATACCAATTTGTAACACACCCATGATGGGGCGAAAATATTTTTTTTTTGTCCTCCTTACAGGAACAGATCCTTTCCATCTACAATTCCTAATTTGGGAAGTCCGAGACTCAGCCTGACCCTTCGGTCAAGGTTCTCCGATTCTCTACGTCAAACAAAACTTAGAGACCTTGATAGTCTTACCTCTTAATCAAACACAGGCCCTTCCGACTTCTACTGCAGGTCTTATGATACCCACGACCTTCTCCTTCACGCTTCAACGAAGTCTCGGAGTTGGTGTTAGCCCCTCCTTGGATGTGACCTTGGGCGATGACCTCACGCAAACACACAATTGCAGGTGTGACCAAAGGCGGTTTGAAACCAAACTACTTTTCAGCCCGCAATTCTCCTCGAGCCTCCACGTGTCAATTCTCCAAAACCGGGGTTTGGATTGTAGCCCACCCTCAACTTTTTAAAGTTCGTGCACCTCCAATCCCCGCAATTCTACGGGATCGTCGATATCCTGATATTGACGGTAGTTTCTGAACTGACGGTTCAGATCTTCCCTTTTCAAATCCACAAACCAGATATGCCCCTCCTAAATCAATGGATGTGATCTCCTTCGTGATTTCGGACTTCAGACTTCTCAAATCTCAAATCCTACTTTCCTCCATACATCACTATTCTAAAGTTGACAATCTGCGAACACCTGTCCTCCTAAATCAACGATATTGCTTCTACTTTGGGTGTTTGACCTTTCAACTAGATCAACAGTCTTGTGGCCCTCTTCTCGATCAACAATCAATATCTCCTTCGGGTCTCTGGACTTCTGAGATCTTAAATCTCAAACTTCACCCTTTTTTCTCAATGGATTTTATCCAAAGGATATAATCCACTGATGCATGTCCACTTGATCTGACGATCAAGGATTACTTTGGGTCTTTACTCAGAGTCCACAGATTTATGCCACCTATCCTCTAGATATGATGATTGAGGATTTCTTCGGGTATTTAGCCGGAGTTCATATATTTATGCCACATCTCCTCTAGATCCGAGGACTATGAATTACTTCAGAACTTTACCCAGAGTCCACAGATTCACACCCTGTCCCTTCTCAATCTGATGACTATGAATTACTTCGGGACTTTATCTAGAGTCCACAAATTCATGCCACGTCCCTTCTTAATCTGATGACTATGAATTACTTCGGAACTTTATCCGGAGTCCACAGATTCATGCCATGTCCCTTCTTAATCTGACGACTATGAATTACTTCGGGACTCTATCCAAAATCCACAGATTCACGCCACGTCCCTTCTCGATTAGATGGTCTAGATTCACTTCGGACAATCCAACGCTGGATATTTACTTTGGACGATTTGACGACTGAGCTCTACCTCGAACGATCTGATGATTGAGATTTTCTTTGGCTCTCCGGCTCTTTGCACTTCGAGAGTCTCAAATCTCAGCTGAAAACTCTCAAACAGATTTCCCGAAGTTGCTGATATGTTGACACGTATCTTCTGGCGATCAACGATCAAGATCCTACTTCGGGTGATCTAACGATTGAGATTTACTTTGGCTCTCTGGCTCTCCGGATGTCAGGAGTCTCAGATCTCAACTGAAAACTCTCACACAGATTTCCTTAGAGTCTAGGATCTATCGCCACGTGTCCCTCTAGATCTGGCGGTCCAAATTCACTTCGGGTCATCGGGGTTTGGGAATCTCAACTTTCAATTGAAAACCCTCAAACATATTCCTCCAGAGTCCGTGATCCATCGCCACATATCCCTCTGGATCTAGCGGTCCATATTCACCTCCTAGTGATGGACGACCTCAAATTACTTCGGGACTTTGGAACTTTGGTAAGTTCCCTTCTCCTGCGTGTGCCAAGTGCTAAGGTTTGTGCACCTTTCTTATATCAGACAACTATTGATCCTTGGCATTGTCATCCAATGACCACTTTCACTCCTCCTCCTGAGCTTCTGACTTACTCCCACTTAGAATATTTTCTAAGTGCTCGAAAGATTTGACCTTTGCTCCTCCTACGGACCCGTCTCCTGGATTTCGTCTACACTCCTGAAAACGTTATCTCTTCTGAGCTTGATCTCCTTGAATATTTCTCCATCCCACACACTCCTTGCATTTCAGGGATCGCGTCAAACTCATATTAAAGGTTAATGACGATAGACGGTTCACAGAAATTGTGGGGCCCCAGAATTCATACTCTTTACCAGAGAGTTCGACCTCCACAATTTGGAAAGTGCTTGCTCGATTCTAGTCTAACTGGGATCATTGATCTTCCAGCCCATCGAGATCAATGACAAGGGTGAATTATGGGCCGCGAAGTAGCGCGCCCGCTATTTTCACCCTATTTCTCTGTAGTGATTCCCCACCCTCAATCTCCATTCATATATTGACGATTCATAGAAATTGTGGGGTTCAACTTGACTCTTGTGCAATTTGACATCTTGGAGCCTCGAGCTCCAAGGTTCCTAGACCTAGGTCACGTGGATCTTCATATAAATCCTGGGCTATAATCCCAGCTCTTAGTCAGGTTTTTGGTTAAGGAAATAGGTGCAAGTTCAGAGTCTCCTAGACTACTGGTCTGAAGGGAACACCTTCCCAACTCCCAGAGCTTTAAGATTTGAATCAAGTCAAAGTAACTTGTTAGGTTACCGAAACGATAGCTATTCCCAGAGGCTTGCTTCGAATCCAGAACGATGATGTAAATTTCTGGGGAAACGACCTTCGAGTGATTAAACCGGGACGTATGGAAATTCAAGAAGAAATATAAGTTCTCAAGGGAACAAATGCATACTCATAACTTAATCATTTAATACAGATAAAAAACCCTTTATAGACACGTAAATACTCACATGCATCCATTATTTATAATTCAAAGCATAAGGAAAGAAAACACTTATCAGAACCATAGAGTGTGACGCAACTACTGAAAGGGGTGTTCATTTCCACCCAACCATAGGCTCAGTCACTCCCAATGGATTTATCACTGGCCACCCATGAGCTTAATCCACGATGCTTTGAGATTCAATATTTTACTTCCAGCTCAACGAAAGTTAGGGACTTAGGTTACTCTCCTTCTCCCAATACAAAAATAGATAAGGATGAAGGTTACTCTCCTTCTCCTGGCTCAATATCTATTTTCTGTGATCAGAACTCATTTTTCCTCTTTCAGTCCTTCCTCAGACCTGAGAGTTTTCGCTCTCATCTTTGCATTTTTTTCCAATAGGTCTTCCTCTGCCCACTTCATTTCCTTTCTTCCCTTCCTTAGCAAGGTTGCATGTGGCTCGAATTCCCAGTCCGTGGTCAGGTTTGGAATCCTTACAGATGGGCAGTCTGCCCCATCCCCTCATTAACTCTTAAGGAGGTCTTCCCACCTACCATCCCAACTGTAATTCATTCTTGGGTCAGAGGGTTGTTCTGATCTGAGCAATTAATTCCAACATGGTACTGGTTCAGTGGAGGTTAACACAACCATTTTGGGTCCCCTCCACTACCTTTCATAGCATTCATGGTTTTATCTTAGCACATCCCCTCTTTCAGGATTCATGCAACACATAACCATTTTCTATTAAAATAACAAAATTTACATTCATCGACCTTTTGTACAAAGGTCCATTAAATCAAACATTCACACTTTTAGGTTTGCCATAGTTCCTTGGCCAATATAGTTATATTTACAGTCTGGGGGAAATAGGGTGTTACATTCCCTTGGAGGCTTTTCCCTGCCTTGGAAGTCTTTACTTCCTTTGACCAATACATATTGATTACTTCACACATATTTATTGTGCATGGTGTATGGTGTTTTTTCTATTGCTTTTTATGGTTCATTGGATATATATATTGAATACATAATATGATTTAAGTATAAGTTGAAAAAGTGTTTAAATATTGCTTGCTATTGATTCACCCCCCTCTCAGTATCAACAATTAGTATCAGAGTAGGTTACCTTCAGTACAATTTAACCACTAGAGGGAAGATCTTGAACAAAGATGGAAGACCACATTTCTCTTCCAAATAGGATTTCAAGATTTGATGGAATCAATTATCCATACTGGAGTGATAGATTATAAACTTACTTGACAAATTTGAGAGTGGATATCTGGTACTCAGTTGCAAATGGCTATGTAATCCCAAAGGATACTCCAACCAATCCAAATGATAAGAAGTCGATGTGTTACAATTCAAAAGCTAGACATGTTATTCTAGGAGCATTGTCACCAACTATTGCTAGAAAGGTGATGAGCTGCAACACAACTAAAGAGGTATGGGACAAACTCAAAAGAATATATGAAGGTGATCCTAAAGTCAAATAGGTCAAGCTTCAACGACATAGAGCAGAGTTTGAAAATTTGAATATGGATGAAAAGGAATGCATTGCAACTTATTTACTCAGAGTTAATGAAGTTGTCAATGCTATTAGAGGACTAGGATAAGAGCTAAATGAATATTTTGTTGTACAAAAGGTATTAAGATCACTTCTCTTGAAATATGATGCTAAGGTCTCCGCCATTGAAGAAAGCAGGGACTTAACCAAAATGACAATGGATGAATTACATGGGTCTTTCGTAGCATACACAATGAGAAAAGGTACAGAAGTTGGCCAATTAGATAAGGAAGCATCCTTTAAAGACACAAATAAGACTAAGGACACAAAACAAAAGGAATAATAAAGACGAGATCATGACTTCGATGAAGAAATATCAAATTTCACAAAAAGGCTCAAGAAGGGAAGCACATGATATGAAGGTAATCCCCCTTCTAAATGCTTCAATTGTGGTAGAGGAGGACATCTAGCTGAAAATTTCCATTATGAAAAGAGAAGCTTCAACAAGAAAAGGATTTTCTACTCGAAGGATGATGGCACCTCTTCTGATGAAAGTGATGGAGAAGAAACAGATGTAGGAGAAGTCCTCTTCATAACCCAAGAAACTCAGGATGATGATCACAAGAGTTCTAAAGAAGAAGAAATTATCTCTGAAGAATATTTTGATGAGGGAACTAGCTATGATTCTTTCTGGGGATATATAGACAATACAAAAATTGAACAATAGGATAAGAATATTGAGAAATTGAAGCATGTTGAAACCAAAAATAACAAGCTTAGAAACATAAATAGAAATCTAAGAAGCGAACTGAGTACTTGTGAAGAAGAGCATCATAAGCTTGAAGGAACAATTGGAAGACTATGAGAAATTGAAAGAAGAATTGGACCACACAAAAGGGGAGCTAATATTGATAATAAAGAAGTTGGAGAAGTTTGAAAGAAGCACTGAAAAGCTAGATGAAATCCTTAGTAGTCAAAGATCACCGAACGAAAAGACAGGACTAGTATACAATGCTAATTTGAAGACAATAAACAAGATAAGGAAGATGAAAAGGATGTAACCAACACTCCAGAAGAAGATGAAGAAAAACAATAACAACAAAGAAGGTCATCTCCCATCAGGTATGAAAGCAATAAAATATCAATATTCAGAAGGAATGAAACACCAAGAAGAACCTCTTCCAACATGTATGGAAATATTTTTCTTGGTCACTGTTATACTTGTGGAAATTTTGGACACAAGGAAATCAATTGTAGAATCAATGAAATAAACAACTATGCAAGAAACATGAATGGTAGTAGATATGGAAATGCTCGTGGATTTGTCAAAAACGTTATAATCCATTTTCCCCATTAATGGATAAAAATATTGTATGCTATAAATGTGATAATATTGGTCACAAAGCACGAGATTACAGATATATGAAAGAAGATGCTCCTATGCCAACCATAGTATGGAGAAAGAAAGAGATTCCAAACAATGAATATTTGTGAATAGCATTGATCTCTAAAGAAAGTAAAGAAGAAAATGAATGGTACATAGATAGTGGGTGTTCATCTCACATGACTGGGGATCAAAACAAATTTGTCAGCTTGAAGAAAAGGGATGACAATGTTGAATTTGGAGATAACTCATCAACCAAAGTACTTGGGAAAGGGTTATTTAATCTTGGAAGTGAAAATATAAAAGAAGACAATGCCCTATTAGTTGAATATCCGAAGCATAATCTCCTCAGTGTCAGTAAAATGTGTGATCAAGGATACACTCTCACGTTTTGCTCCTGAAGATGCAAAATCAGAGAAGAATATTTAGGAAGGTTGGTTGCAACCACTATAAGAATACCAAGTAACATCTACATCCTAGACCAAGAGAAGAGAAAGAATATTGAAGACACACAGAAGAGTTCGAAGGTAGACCAAGAGAAGAGAAAGAAGATTGAAGACACATGGAAGAGATCAAAGGAAGAAAAGGACTAGAAGACCAGAAATAAAAATTAAGTATTACTAAGTTCCATTTGTTCAGGGGGAGCAGCCCCAAAGAAGAGAGTAACCTTTTTCCCTTGAACTTAAGGGGACCAACCCCACCCTTTTCCATTGATGTCAAAAGGGCAGAGAAAACAGGAGCATGATGACAGGGGGAGCATGAGTGTTGCCATCAATGAAAAAGGGGGAGATTTTTGGAATATTGGTTATTGTCATTGATTTCAACCCTAGAATAAGTTAAGATGCCCACATTTTCTTGAAGAAGAAGAGTACAAAAGATGGATATTGTTGAAAGCATTATTTGTGGTCAATTCATATACCCTATCTTTGATGGAATTTTTACCATACATAAATAAATCAAATGGAAGCACAATTTAAATGGTTGGAAAGCTTATTCTGATACCTTTCCAAAAATATATGGAAGTCTCTCTAACTCCTAAGGAATGATGGGATATGAATTTTTCCGTTTGACAACCCAACCAGAAAATTGAGGACATTTCAACCAAGTCGGCCCAGAAACTAAAAATAAGGACATAAATACTATAAATATAGGATGTATTTTCTCATTTTTAGAGTAACGAAGATAATGATATGTTAGCACAAGTTTGTAGTGAAGCAATTGGCAGGATAAGGAGCTCTTATGAAGGATATTTTCTATTCTTATGGTGATGTTTTGATAATTGTTATGGGTTCGCTACAATATGGATGGTTGATTCTTGGGCAAGGTTCTATGTTGTTGTTGTGGTTTATATGTGGACCCATGTGGACCTAGGATTTCTATGTGGACCCTTTTTCTAAGTGTAACTAGTTTGATGATGATGATGTATCAATGATATTCACAAAGTCACTTGATAGTGGTAGTGACAATCTATGTGGACCTAGTTTGATGGTGTTGATATAAGTGTTCATTATCTATTATATATTCTTGGGTGGAAGGAAGGGGAAAGGATAGAGGGTTTAACCCCCTCTTTATCTTGGAGGATTGTATCTTCCCTTGGAGGCTTTTCCTTCCCTTGGAAGCTGTAGCTTCCCTTGGAAGTCTTTACTTCCTTTGAAAAATAACTATTGATTACTTCAC
>SNQJ01S0001898.1:247131-277478 GCA_010110895.2 Picea sitchensis | reverse complement strand
ATATATATATATATATATATATATATATTCAATACGTAATATGATTGAAGTATAAGTTGAACAAGTGTTTAAAGATTGCTTGCTACTGATTCACCCCCCTCTCAGAATCAACAATTGTCATACATTTGGTTGTTATGCTTCTCAGTGTCCTCAGAAGAAAATGAAGGGAAATAATCATGCATCAACAATTGATATTGATAAGGATCCACCACATAAGAAGACAAATGGATCTAAACTTGATGATATTGCAGATGAACTTCAGAAAGAGTACTTCTTTGTCTCCTCTCTTTCAGGCACTATTGTAGATGACAATGATATTTGGTTAGTGGTCAATGGTGCTCCCAGACAGATGACATGTTCCTGTAATTGTCTCTCAGATTTGGTTGAGAGGGAGTCAACATTGTGAGTAGAACTTGGTGTATTTCCAAGTATGCAGTGAGAGGAGTTTGGATAACTTCATTCCAACTAGATTCTAGAGATATTATTCATATAAAATATGTGTTGTATGTACCAAGGCTGAATAAGAACCTTATTTCTACCCCATCATTGGAGGATAAAGGATATAGACTTGCATTCGTGAATGGATAGGTTCTTGTATGGCCTAAGGGCTCGAGTGTAAACTCTGCAACAATGATTTATGTTTGAGAGGGAGGTCTAAACAGATTGTTGGGATGACCATCCTAGGCATTGATACATGAAAACATCGGTTTATGTGAGCTATTTAATCAAAGATTTGCACACTTACATTACAGGGATTTAACAACATTGAAGAGGATGGTCACATGAATTCCAGAGCTTCAAGTAGAGCATGATGGCATTTTCAGGGGATGTTCACTTGGAAATAATTCCAAGGGATCTTTTTCAAGTAGTGATAATAGGTCTAAGGGGATCTTGGATCTAGTACATTCAGATGTATGTGGACCTATCACAATTTCATATTTGGGTGGATTCATGTACTATGTGATATCCATTGATGATTTCTCTCGGAAGACATGGATCTTCTTCATGAAGACCAAGGACAAGGTCTTTAGTAGATTCTAGGAGTTCAAGGCTCAAGGAGAGAACCTAACAGGGAAGAAGATCAAGGTATCGAGGTCATATAATGGAGGAGAGTACACTTCCAAGGACTTTAGTGATTTATGCAAGGAGGTAGAGATCAAGTGGGACTATTCCTTACAACCCAAAACAAAATGAGGTTGCAGAGAGGAATAATAGGTCCATTTTAGAGGTTGCCAAAGCCATGATTTATGATTAGGATTTACCCATGTTCTTATGGGGAGAGGCATCCAAACAACAATGTATGTCTAAAACAAGAGTTCTTGTCGAATCTTGGGAGACAAGACTCTTGAGGATTATTTCACAAGTGTGAAACCAAAGGTCAATCATTTGAGGATCTTTGGTTTTATAGTGTACATTCACGTTCCCAAGGAGAAAATGATGAAGTTGGAGCCGTTTGGGAAGAAGGGGATGCTTGTTGGATACAACAAGACATCAAAGGCTTACAAAATCTACATTCCATGACAAAACCAAAGAGAGGTTAGTCAGGATGCCACCTTTGACGAAGACACATCCTTTAGGAGGTATAGAGAGTCTCACATGGAGATCAATGTGAGAAGCAGGAGGCTCCAAAGGATGTGGGTTCAAGTCCCTCTATTCCAATTAATAATCCTTTAGACTATCAGGAGAAGTCAACAAAGATAGCTGAACCAGTGGATTTTCCTAGAGTCGTTGTTCTAGAGATCAGGAAGAGGCCAGTCTGGCTTCATGATACATTGCAGGATGTAAAGAGGCATGCAACTCCCCATGGTACTTTCAGGAAGAGTATATGACCTCATAAGTTTTCGAGTTATATGGAATTGATGAGTCACATCATTGATTCTGAACCTTCCAGTTATGAGGAGGCAACAAGATAACAAGTTTGGAGAGATGTCATGATGGAGGAATATCAGTCCATCATGAAGAATGATGTGTGGGAGATTGTGCCAAGACCTGAGGGGAAGTTGGTGGTGACTTATAAGTGGATCTACAATATCAAGAATGCAACATACTACAACATCAAAAAGCACAAAGAGAGGTTTCTTGGTAAGATGGTTCTCCCAGAAAGAGGGAGTGGACTATGAAGATATGTTTTCTTCAGTCACCAGGTACACTTCCATCAGGGCCATTATTTCCATTGCAACAGTCATGGATTGGAGATTACACTAGATGGATGTAAAGACTAGAGGAAGTGTACATAAGACAACCTTGGGGATTTGAGGTATGTGGGGGGGAGTCTCATGTTTTCAGAATGAAGAAGCATTTGTATGGACTCAAGCAGGAACCCAGGGCATGGTACTCTAGGATTGATGGATACTTGATAATCTTGGGCTTAACCAAGAGTGAAGTAGATCCCAACCTTTACTACAAGGTTGTTGTTGGTGATCCTTTGATATTGGTGTTATATGTTGATGACTTGTTCCTTATGGGAGTAGACTGACTCATCAATCAATGCAAGAGGGACTTGGCCTATGATTTGAGATGAAGGATCTTGGCTGGATGCATTATTTATTTGGATTGGAGGTGTGGCAGAAACCATGTAAGATCTTCCTTGGACAAGGGAGGTACATAGTTGAGATCTTGAGAAAATTCAATATGATGGACTACAAGTCCATGGCTACACATATTATGACACATCTGAATAAGCTGAGTGATTCTACTTCAGATTTAGATCTGGTGGATCCCACTATGTATAGGAAACTGATTGGATCCTTGATGTACCTGGTTAACACCAGGCTAGATATTTTCCTTGTAGTGAACACCCTAAGCCAATTCATGGTTGAACTGAGTCACTTACAATGGGTTTCAACAAAACATGTGTTGAGTTAACTTCATGGTATAGTTGGATATGGTTTGAGATATGAATCAGATGGTGAAGTGAGGCTACATGGATATACTGATTCTGACTGGGTAGGGAGCACAGTGGATAGAAAGAGCACTTCGAGGTGATTCTTTAGCTTAGGATCAACTATGATATCCTGGTTTAGAAAGAATTAAACTTATGTAGCACTTAGTACAATAGAAGCAGAGAATATCGCAACCAGTGTCATAAGTCATGAAGCAGTATGGCTTCGAAAAATTATTGCAAGACTATTTGATCAAGAGCTAGAGACAACCTTAATACATTGTGATAATCAAAGTTGTGTCAAGCTTTTAGAAAATCCAATATTTCATGAAAAGTTGAAGCACATTGAGATCAAATATCACTTCATCTGAGACATGGCACAAAAGGGAGGAATAAATCTCCAGTACATATCCACATATGAGAAAATTGCAGGCATTCCCACCAAGCCTCTGTCTAAGACAAAGTTTGTATACTTCTGAGACAATCTTTGAGTGATGCAGAATGTCTCCCTCGTTGAGAGGGAGTCTTGATGTTTCTCCAATTAGAAACATCAATAAGACATTCTACCATATTGGTTACATTGATTTGACCAAGGGAAATAACTCATTTACTCACATAGCTCTACTAGTGGTGAATGGCCCAGGTGCAGTCTTTCTCCTGACGAGGAGTGGATAGACTCAAGGTACTATCACATTTCCTGCTCCAGGATGGAGTGATATATATTAATTAGATGTGCATGTGAGGAAATAATCATCAACATAAATATAATATATAAATAATATATTTATAATATAATGTATAAATATATAAATAATCAATAATCAATTAATTAATGAAAAGACAATAATGGAAAAGACATGTCCATTAATGAAAGGGAACTCCACCCAAGTATATATATTGGGGCCCTCAATTGTAATTCATCATCTCATATAATATTTACTCACAATAACCTCTCATGAAATTCACGAAGTCTTGTTAATATTTTCAGCGTGTAATTATTCCATGATAACAATAGCAATTAAATAATAAGGAAATAATTATCAAATATAAAAATTAGAAAAATTTAACAGTAAGTAGCACATGGATTGAGACATCCACATCAATAGAACATAAACCAATATTACTACTTGGACCAACCACATGTTGTTAGCTAAAATTACATACAAGTCAAGATATCCACCTCAACTTGCAGCAAAATCAAGGTACCACCTCAGTGGACACATGTCACTGAATTGGTAGTTCCTCATCATCACTTTTACATGTCGCCACCATGTCAACATTTTACCATATTAGTAGCATAGACATCCTACCATGTGGCACCTCCTCAGCCTACCCGTTGTCACTTTGGCTAACCCCCTTTGGGTTGGCAATTTGGAAATTGTGTGTGATTTTCAAATAAGCAAAACTCTATCATCTAGAGTCTATTATGCATTTTCTTTTTCTTTTTAGCTAATTTTTCATGCTCTATGCAATAATGTTATCCATTTCCTCAAATTTCATTATTTTCAGCATGTTGTAGTGTAATTTTTTTTAAAACTTCCCTCTAATCCTCCTTTTGTGAACTTTCAAGAGGCATAAATTTTGCATCTAGGCACCATTTTGGGTGCCATTTTTTTAAAATGATTATATTTTTAAGCCCTTTCTACTTGAGTAGTAAATTTGTATTTTTAGTGTCATCTTACTTCCATATTGTAATATGGATAGTTCAAGTGAGATCATATTTATGAGTACCAATTATTTCTCTTGGAAATCCATATGGAGGATTTGCTGATGAGTAAGAGACTTTATAGAATCACCTTGGGAATAGAAGTTACCCCCATGGATGATCCAGGTGGATATTGGTGGCCACCCACCTATTCCAACTGAATCCTCTTGTTATTTTTTAGTTCAACATGTTCTTTTGTACTTCTTTGTAATTGTGGGTTCTACACTTCTGGGGTTGTCTGAAGCCCTACACATCTTCCAGGTGGATATTGCTGGCCTCTCACCTAATCCAAATGGCTTATTTTGTATGTTTTCATGTCAACACATCTTGTTGTACTTCCAAGGCCATTTTGGAGCCCTAAACAATGTTTTTTTGGCTCCCCATAGTCAAAATATAGACAAAGTCAAGTTTGACAGCATAATGTGTAGTTCTCTAAAATACCTTTCCGACGACCTATCACACGCCTAAAATGGAGGTTGTATGCAAAATTTACGACCCCAGGAAGTGTAGGTACCAACTTACCCATAGGGGCCCACATGAATTTTTGCGTTTCACCTCCTAGGGATAATGTTTTGGATGTCTAGGGTTTTGACATTCATGAGTAATATAAAAAAGTCCTCTAGAGCCTCATTGTAATCATTCTTCTTAGGTGGATGCGCATAGCAGCCACATATCTTCTTAGAGATAGCTACCACCATTCGAGAAAGTGTTTCAGTTCTGCAGTTTTACAGTTTCAGCCTATTTCATTTATTCAATAGAAGATATTTTTCACTGGATATCTGTGTTTTTCTTCATATCTCTGTTTTTATCGTATTCAGTCTGTTAATCAGTTTGTTCCGCTCCTAAATCCAGATCAATGGTATCAGAGCGGTCTTCTCTTCATTTATTTTTCTTCGTGCATGTCCCCGACAAGATCTGGGTACAAGAAGTTGGGACTCAGACCAATCGATCCATTGCAAGATCGATTGCGCCGAGCCTGACAACAACTGATGGGGGATGAAAAGAAATATGATGGAGTAGGAGATCCTATTAAAATTTTGCTCGAGGAAGCCCTTGCATGAAAAATGAACGAAATGATGGAAAACTTTGCGCAAATCCTTCGACGAATGCCCATAGGAGAAGCATCTTCATCAGGCGGCCATGCAACCCCCGTCAAGGTACATGTAAATTTTATATTCCATTATTTGATGGATTGATAGATGCAGATGCTGTAGATAAATAGTTGAATCTACTCGAAGGGTATTTTTTAGTCCATAATTTTTTCGATAAGGAACATATTACTTTTTCACTCCTCAAGGTCATCCCTCATGTTAAGGACTCGTGGGATACTTACTTTGACCAAAGGGCCGTAGAGGAATATGAAATATTTGTGGTTCCCCCTACATGGGATTTCTTCCGGTACACAATTAAAGAACAATACTATCCTGTTGGAAGCTACGAGGACTAGTAGACTAGATGGACCACCCTACATTAACAAAGGGACCAAATAGTACCATATTTCACCAATATTTTCCATACCTTGTGCACCAAATTGGGTATCAAAGACTTTGAGTGACATATGGTGCTCAAATACCGTGACTGTTTGCATAGATATATTCAAACAAAAATGAAGTTTCTGGACATTGCCTCATTGGGCACGACTTATAGATACGCTGTCGAGATCGAGCATAAATTTAAGCAGAAGAGGTGAGAGTTTCGATCTAAAAACTCCTCACAGTCGAAGTAGGGAAAAGGAGGCCCTAACCTACACAGCAAGGGACTGAGTTGAGATGATCACTCTTAGGAAAACCAGTCCAAGTCGCAACACAAGAAGGGAAATGAGAAGACAAAGAAGGACACTGGAAAATGGTGTGAGTACCATAAAAGCCCTTGGAACGACACTAAAGAATGCCTCTCTAAATAGTTGTTATGGGACTTATCGGTAAACATGGACATAAACATATCTCCCTAGATCCACCTAGATCTAAAAAAAAATAGAACAAAAAATGACGCTTTCCCTAAGCTCTAATCATTGAATTTACTATCTAACAAGAGATGGGAAACATACTGTTTAAATATCGCTTCCTCTTGTCGTCATTGTTCTAGCTCCACTCCGGTGCTCCTGTGATATTGAATCTACAAGGGAACACAAGCCAACCAAAGTGAAATAAATAATATACTCAACGAGAACCTATGTATGTGATCAAGGAATCATACAATAAAACAAGATAAGTTTTATGGGAAATAAACATATCACTGTATCATATTAAAATGCAAGTGGAGATTACAACCAAAGCCTTGATGTTGCAAGGTCCCCTTTCGATGACCCTTTGGTCCAACACACACACTTGCTCCAATATTGAATTAGGAAGATCCATAATGACTTGATGAACTGAAATGAGGCTCTCAAGAATGATCCAATGTAGAACTCTCCATACAATCTTAGCCTATTCAACCTTAAAATCAACCTTTTGTGCTTAACCTTTTCCATGAGAGATGCCTCTTTATATAGGGGAAAGAGAGATGGTTAAATAGATTAGGATGATCCCACCAAATCAGAGAAGCGAGTAAGATCCCAACCATACGGATGCCACCTCATCTTCTAGAAGATCTTCTTCTATAACTTTCGTGAAACTTCCCCTTTTCTTAGTCTTTTGAAATCGTCCCACCCTAGCTGTAGAGAAGTTTGTGAAGACGTCGCAACCCAGCTTTAGGGAATGGGGCAACGATCAGGGATCATCACACCCTGCATATGGTGTAGCCTGCGACGACCTTCCTTAATAGGGTTTTTGAGAAGAGAAAGTCAGTCACTTTCCTTATGACGAAAGGATATTTTTGGGAACATGAACACATGTTGTTAATGGATCACTGGGATGACCAAAATAATGTGTAACAATAGTCACTTGTGGCCGAGCTGAAGGCTTCCAAGTCAAAGGCTGATTCTGATTTTGAGTCAAGTCCAAAAGGAGAGAACCAAATCATTGATGATGAACCTAGTGCCACTGTCTCTACCACCAAAGTCCAACCAAGAGAACTAGAAGAACTAGGGGAAGGGGAACGCCTCTTTCACTCATAGATGTGGGTAAAGGGGGCTCCACTTCATTTCATTGTATATAGAGGTAGTCAAAAGAACCTGATATCCGTAGAGGTCATCAAGTGACTGGACCTACCGATGACACCGCATCCATAGTCCTACACCATCGCCTGGCTTCGCCAAGTAAGAGATATTTGTGTCAGCCAACAATGTCATCGGCCCTACGACATCACACCTTTCAAAGATGAGGTATTGTGTGATATTTCTCCCTTTGAAGTTTGTGATGCTCTTTTAGGACAACCATATTTGTGGAAGTGTCATGTTATGTATGATTCCAGACCCCGCAGTATTATTATTACTTTGGGTAGAAAATTGTACAGGATACCAGAGGTAGTGTTGCCTACCATTATTTATTTAATCTCTGCTAAGCAATGCAGTAAGGTCATTTCAAATACCGATAAGTTCATCTTCTTTGTGATCCATGCCCATAGTAAGCATAAGGTCGTCGCCACATCTGTGGCCTCTACACATAACCTCTCTTTGTAGCAGAAGCAAGTGGATGAGATCGTGGAAGAGTACAAAGACATCTTCTCCTCACCCACCGAGGTATTGACGCACTACCAAGTCAAGAATCCAATTTATCTGACCCCCGGTGCACCTATGCCAAATGGACTAGTCTATCATCGCTCGCTGATGGAAAATGATGAAATCGAGCATCATATCCAAGAGCTTATTCAAAAGGGTCACATTAGACCCATCTCCTCCCCTTGTGGAAGCCCGATTATACTAGTGCAGAAGAAGGACGGGATCTGGCAACTTTGCATTGATTACAGAGAATTAAACAAAATCACAATCAAGAACTGGTACCCAATTCCCAAGATTGATGACCTTCTTGACCAACTCAAGGGGGAAAATTTCTTCAGCAAGATTGACCTAAAGTCTCGCTACCACCAGGTTCCCATAGAACCAACTGATGTATGGAAGACAACCTTCAAATCTAAATAAGGTCTCTTTGAATGGATGGTCATGCCCTTTGTCTTAAAAAATGCAACAACCACTTTCATGAGGTTGATGGATGATGTATTGATATCATTCACCAACTCTTTCATGGTGGTATATTTGGATGACATCCTCATCTTCAACATAACTTGCGAGGATCACATGCAACATATTCAATAGGTTTTGAGCACCCTGCAACAACACAAACTATATGCCAACTTGGAAAAATGCTCCTTTGGCATGGATATGGTCCAATACTTGGGCTACATTGTTAATGAGAGTGGGGTACATGTTGATCCAGCTAAGATCCAAGTCATTTTTTATTGGCTAGCCCTGACCACACTAATCGTTATTCGAATCTTTTTGGGACTAGAAAAATTCTACTGACGGTTCATGTTGGGATTCTCCTATATTGCATGGGCCATCAGCCAAGTGACCAAGGGAAGTGGCATGACAAATTTAGTGTGGGGGAAAGAACAAAAAAACGTATTTGATGATCTGAAGCATCAATTGTGCTCAACTCCAATACTCTCCTTGCCCGATTTGCAACAACCATTCGATATTGAGACTGATGCATTTGATTATGCTGTAGACACAGTTCTCACTCAACCATGTTATGAATTCAAGTAGGAATAAGTGGATTGTGAGGCAAGATTTGAGCAATGTTATGGATACATAGTTGACCTTATTTTCAAGGGTCCGATTGTTTTGTTTGAATACTATCTTGAGAGGGTGTACACCATTCCTCAGAAAGAGATAGTATAAATGAGGAAAGAGAAATGAGAAAGAATTCTTGGTTGTTACAAAAAGAAGAAAATATAATTAAGCCATTAAAGTTTCATGATACTTATTGAGAGAAATCATAAGACATGATGATTTTAATTAGATGTGCATATGAAATTATAAAGTGTGCCAATGCTACACACACACACACATTATGTCTATGCATGTGGTTAAGTGCATGGAAGCACATGGTGAATGCAAGATTATAGAATAGATGCACATTTTTGAACATGTGTTTTAAATATATGCATGCCTATATTTTTTTATAGAATACTAGGTGCACAAATAGAATGATAAAGTTTTTGCTAACACATGGGTTGAGATCATTTCATGTGTCAGTGGATATGCAACAAGAGAGTTTCATGTTGAAGAAGTTCCATGTGGAGTAACTGTGCAAAGACTCTATCAAGATAATAGAGCCATAACATCTATGACCGTTGGAAAATTAGGTAGTGTGTTGCAAAGCCTATTTGTACAAGAATCTTGGATTACATTTTAAAATATAATACATGTGTGAAAGACATGCAAATGAAGGATAATCATTTTTATTTCCATATGCGGTCCATGTGTATGGATGTACTATTTTAAAATTGCAATTGAAATTGTTGGCTAACCTTGATGTGTTAGTGTGTTGTTGCTTTTAGGGAAGGAGAGTTCTCTGAAAGAGGAAAATACAAGACGGACTTGACTGAGACTACTCAAGAAATGGAGCAGGGAATACCAACAATAAGGAAACATGGAGAAATAATGTAGAGAAATGGGGGTACTTCTCTCATTCTAAATTCTAATATTTTAGCATAATTATAATTGTTTAAAAGAAAAATTGTGAAAAAAATGAAATAACGAGGATGTTTGAATGAATGATTTAGTTAAAGCCATGTTGTGCATGGAAGATGGGTCATGGATATGACTCAACTATGCTGAGAATTCCATACTGTACATAGGAGCTGAAAAGGGGAGAGTCCCTTGAATCCTTTCTTGATGTTTATTTCATTTCTCTAGAATAATAAATTGGATGGGTTGTTATGTGTAAGTATGTCAGGCTTAAAATGTTGATGGTTGTATACTAGCAAAACAACTGAAATATTTTTGTGTTTACACTCATGAAAACATTGAGGACAATGTGAAAGGGTGCATATATATATATATGTTGGGATATATATGATAAATGTTTGTTGATTTAGAAAATTCTATGGTACATGCATTTTGATTTAACATGAAAAATGATATAATTGTGAATGTGATGGTGCATGATATGTGTAGGAAAATATTGGGGTTGTTGGGGAAGGCAACTTCCAATGGTGGACAACCTCAAGAAAAGAATAAATACAAGAAAGTTGTTTATTAAATAATTGGTGAATGGACCTTAGGAGTTCCCATGAAGCACCAATTATGAGGTAACATCAGGAGGACTGTTGGAAGCCAGGACATGTATATAGTTTTCATGCCCATATGGCATGAGAATTGAAAGGGATTGTGTAAGCATCACTTTTGAATTGTTTTGTACCTTGATGATATATTTATGAATTTGATTGACTATATAAATGTCATTGACACCCAAGAAAGGCATGATTCAAGAAAAGAGAATTTGATTGATAAAGGGAGCAATATTTGGCAGTCAAGGATGATAAAATCCTTGCATAAAATTCATGCATGAGTATGTCATGAATGCATTGATTAATCATGAATGAGTACGGATATAAGTGCTCATAAAAAACACATTGGTTAAACACATTGAGGAGATGAATGTTGTATGAAAGAGAGCATGCATTGGACTGGCCATTATGGAAGAAGGACCTTCCAATATTCCAATAGAGTGGTAAAAATGGTAGAGAGAGGAATTGGGTGGACATGAAAATTGGCACACTCGTTACCAACAAAGAAATAATACATTCATGTGAAATTTTAATTTCATATAATGTATGTTGATTTGAGGTCATGATCAACTCAAAGAAAGAAGCACATTCCTAATGTAATAATGAATCTGAATAAGGTGGCCATGGGGTGATAATTTGGATGAGTTCCAAATCACCATGGTGGAATTTCTGACATGGGTATGTGGCATTCCAGAAGCAATGCAAAGAGAATTATGTGAATGTGGCCATGGGAATGGGCACATTGGTTTAACTGCATATGAGAATTGATTTCCATATGAGAAACTAGGCATGCTAAATGATGTTAAGTAAGGAATGGAAATTTCCTTTTATCTCATAAGGATGATATATAAAGGTGATTTAATTGTTAGTATGCACAATTTTTAAAATTATTTGTGAGCCACTGCAAGTGTGCAATGAAACTGCAATGTGCATGAGAACTAACAATTTGTTTAGTTGCGTGAAGATTGAAATTGTAAGAAGAATGGTCTTGGATATGGTAGCAATATAAGCCCATAAGGAAGACCAATCTATGCTAATTCTAAAATAAATCCAGACTATTATGAGAAGGAAGTATCATACTTGCCGAATATGGTTCCTATAAGGAACAACTCTAAAAATTTATAAGTGGAATTTGAAACCCATGGGAAGTAGATTGAAATAATTGTGATTGAAATTGATGATAGTATCTCACGGTTACTGTATGAATGTGATACAGGTGATATGGTATATCTTTCCTAGAGTGACAGATGAAGGATTCTAAGATGGAGAAACATAGAAAAATGGGCCACTATTGTGACATGAAGACCTTGTATGCCATGATTGACTTGATATGGTTGTGTTGTGTTAAAATGGGCTTGTGGGATGCCTTGATAGAGCGGGTTTGAGGGATGCCTCGATTGTAATATTCAGTGAAGTCTCTGAAACTCTTTCCATGTGAGAAAGCCTTGGCAGGAGAGATGGATCACCCGAGGGACTGTACAATAGAGAAGGGGATGCTTGAGCCTAGAAGGTGAGTGACCAAAAGGAAGAGGGGATTTCAATAACTCTTTTTATGTATTGATTAAGGTCATGATCATAATGAATATGTCAAAGGAAAAAGAGTGAGACGAGTAAATTTGTTAGCCATATGGATGGAGATCCATGAATTGCATAGATAAGTATTGTGCTGATATGTACATTTCCTTTTGAATTTTGAGTAACAATGGATATTTATGCATTGAATTGGTTTTAATATGCATGTTGTTTGATATTTGTTTTAGGCATATGTTGGAATTCCAGGGGTTTGTAAATAGACTAGAGTGTTAGGAAAATGGTACATTGTTGAAGTGGTTGAAAGATGAAAGCATGGCAGGTGTTTCTGAGATGTAGAGAACACCAAGGACAATGTTCCTATTTAAGGGGGGGATGTAACACCCCATTTTAACCCCCTAAATTAATTTGTAATTAATCATGATTAATAATGACTATCTCGACATAGAGATAATATTTCCATGCTATGGATTGCAAAAAATGTAAATGTATTATTGCGTAATATAGAAGCCAAGCAACTGATTGAAGGGTGAAGCCTTAAAAGTACTAGCCATGATACCACTAGAGGAAAAGAGTGAGGGATCCTAAAATGGGGTTTAATTAT
This sequence comes from Picea sitchensis, assembly GCA_010110895.2. Lineage (NCBI taxonomy): Eukaryota > Viridiplantae > Streptophyta > Pinopsida > Pinales > Pinaceae > Picea > Picea sitchensis. The sequence continues at coordinate 264,587 of SNQJ01S0001898.1, read as the reverse complement.
GCTAGGAGAACCCAAGCCTCTTACTAAGTTATTTATTTTGTAAATAATAAGTTATTTCCCCTTTTCCTTGATTTAAAAACAAATACGTTAATGAGGGAGGATTGGTTGTTAGACAATGAACCACCCTCATTGAATGGAAGCATGGAATACCTAGCTAGGACAATAGAAGCTATCATATAGAACTACAACGTAGTACCCATTTGTAGTCCCCAGGTTGACCCACGAGTTCCTTTTAATAGAAGGGAAGAAGGAAAGGTCGAGAACCTTCATGGGAGGAAAAGGAATACAGACAGTGGTGTGCAGGGGAAGAGATAATTTTGATTAGGGGAATGCATGAGCAGAGGATACTGAATGATAGAGAACCCACGTGTGCATGGGAAGACATACAAGATTTTTTAGAGAAAATAAAAATACTGAGAACCAAAGAGATTCCTTGGTGGTATCATGGATTGGCATGGGGGTGGCTAGAGTGCATATTTTGAGTGCATCCGAGATTACAGTTGGGTGGAAAGGCACTCACCCAAAATCAATTGGCTAGTTAAATTCATCATTGAAAAGATAAGTATTCTTTACATGTTCATTCAATTTAAATCAATGGTTTTAATCTGACTTATGTTCTCAATTATAGTCTGTATGAGATAAATGGATGTCATTTCTGAGTTGAAAGGAATGATTCAATTTCCCTAACTGGTAAAAATAATTCATTGTAATGCTTGTAGCAATTCTAGCACTGCATGGTCTATGACTAAATCTGAGAGAGACAAAAAAAATGGGTATAATCTTTCTCTCTACATGTTGTAATCCTTACTAGTTATTTTTTCTTGTGGTGAGCAATACATGAAGAGATCTATTTGAATATGTAACTCATAGTTGATTTTTTGTACCTTAATTTCCTTGGGTATTTAACCTATGAGGATGGGATTTAAAGGGAATCCGAGTAGAGATTGATGAACTCAAAAAATAGGTAAGGAGGACATGGTAGTATGTTCCCTGTAATTTTTAAATCACCCTCATGGTTTCTTGTTCTCAAGAAACCTTATTTCATTGATATCCCTGTTAACCGAAGAGGAAGAGTAGTCGTCGATCCAGATTGGAGAACCAATCTTGACCGTTCACTGAGAACTAGGAATTAAACCAGCAATGTAACTAACTTCATGAAGCCACTAGTGATACAGATGGATTTCGGTGGTCTCCCACCTATTTCAACTAGCTCATTTTGGCATTTTTCTAGTTTGGCAGTTTTTTCCTAGTTTTCGGGTCCTTGACTTCCGAGGCCGTTTTGAGGCCCTAAACACCGTTTTTAGGGCTCTCCATAACTAAAATATAAATGGAGTCAGAGTTTGACGAAAACATGTGTATTCCTAGGATAGAAGTTTCCAATGGGCTATCGTGCACCTAAAATGAAGATCATATGCAAAAGTTACGACCCTGGGAAGTTGATGTACTAACTTACCCAAATGAGCCCCACATGACTTTTGGCGCTTCATCTCCTAGGGTTAGGTTTTTGGATGTCTAGGGTTTTTGACATTCCTGTTTATTGTAAAAATGCCTTCAGAGTCTCATTGTAAGGATCTTCTTGCGAATGAGTGCAACCGTCACATCTCTTCTCAGAGATATGTCACCACCATTCTAGCAAGCTTGTTTTCCACTACATTTTACAGTTTCAACTTATTTCCTCATTGAATAGAAACCAATTTTATTGTATATATGTTATTATTTGTTAAGTATATTTTAATAATAATTTGTATTCATTTAGTTCTGCTCATAAAATCTAGATCAACAAGATCCCGATAGGTTAACCTTAACCTGTTTAAATTCCTATTGGATTCAACGAGACACGATGGTCATTAGATCAGTGGGGAGGATGAGCATCAGTTGTCCGATCTTCATAAGAGAAATGGAACCGATGGTAGGAGCCCTAGATTAACTAGGTTATCAGATCCCCAGAGTACTGGAAGGACTTGAGTCCAATGGCCTTGTTAAATACCCGATACCGAGTGGGGCAGAGTTCCCACACACAACTCCATACCTTTAATTTATAATCGAGGAGAGAGAGGGGATGATGTCATCATGACAATTTGAGCCAGTGCGATGGCCATAAAGCCATGGAGAATGACATATGTCGATGTCATTTTGGTGTGGGTCAAGTGTTGGCCATGTTGGGTGTAAAACCCTCAAATGGGAATACTTACACCTTAATCGTTGGATCATGGGACCATCATTCCTCCATTTTTTATCCTTGTCGAGAGAGGGTAACTGGACCCTAGATTACAGTAGTTCTACCAAGCCAGTTTTTCCTTGTGTTTCTCTAATCTCCCAGTGCCCGGTGGGTCAGGGTTTCGGGGTAGGGTTCCACCCTCCCTCTCCTTTGTAAATTCTATGAGCCAAGGAGGTTAATACATGTGTAAGTGACATCATCTTGATGTAACATTCCCATGTGGCAACCAACTTTCCTAGAGGATGATACGTGCCGACTATTAATTTGTGAATGTGTTGAGTATGGACCTTGTCAGATATGGAACTTTGGTTTAGCACCTTAAACCTCAACTGTCAGATCTGAGTGTTGAGCAATCTCAGTTGTTGATATTTCATAGTAAGCGCAAGAGGGAGATCAATTCCCCAGGGTACCAAAGCCTTGGATTTTTCTTAATCCCATATTCCCTTTGTGTTTTCCAAATATTCCAGTGCCTGATTGGGCAAGGTTCCATGAAGGGTTTCGATCCCTTCCTTTATGAGGGTATGAGAGGGAGGAAGGATTGGGGAACATGTTGATAACTTCGGCATGACATAGCTAATATAATGAGAGGTGGACAAGTATTATTACCTGAGCAGAGAGAAACCGCTATACCATGTAATGACGTCTAGTGCCACATCATTCCATGCACTACACTATGGTTGGTCCACATGTCATAAGGATAATGCACCACGTGTCAAGGTTAATCATGGTTCCAATGTAAATTTATTTACGAGGCTGGAGGGCATGATGAAATCAACAACCATGTCATCATTCTATGTTATTTTAGTGTTTAGTTAGAGTATAGGGTGACATGTCCGGTGGAATTCCAGCAGGACCATGTGTCCTTGATGCCAACTAGATCACCAGATCAAGCATCCAAAATTCGAGCATGTATGATTTAACTTGGGGGCCCAGTGCCCAGTGGGATGAGACACCCAGTGAAGTGAAGAATCCAGTGAGTTGAGTTAGTCGAGGGATCAATACCTAATGGAATGTGGTGTCCGATAGATCTAGGTTCCTGGTGATACAAGGTCCTTGGTGGGTGTATGTTCCAAGTGTGGTATGGCTCGGGGATCAGACCACCATAATATCAGCCACTTGGAAAGTCGGTGATGATTGTTGTTGGATCTATAGGGTCCCAATACCCCGTAGAGAATAGTATATGCCTCTCAAATCCCACCATTGAAATTTCTACGTGTTCATCATCCATTGGTCGGGGTGTGCCACATTAGGGGATGCCATGTTTTTCCACATTAGTGCCACATTGAATGACACGAGTGGCGTGGAGCCATGTGGCGATGAGGTAGAGATGGTGAAAGAAGGCCTGAAAACTTCAAAAGGCCATAAATTTTGATCTTGAGCTCAGTTTTGAGAATGATGATAGTCGTTGGAAAGTTCTCAATGAGTAGATTCCATCGATGTGATTCGTTTAGAGAAAGGAGTTATGTTGAGGGAGAGGCAATTTTGACACCTCACTAACCTAAGGGAGGGTTAGGGGGTTGGGTGTGTTACAATTGGTTATATAGTCACATGATCCTTCTAATCAATGCCCAACACATTCATAATTCCAACAAGTCTGTTGTCTTTTAGCTCAAGTTCTAGAGACACCAAATCCACAAAAAATTAAATAAGGTTGTATCCATCCAACATGGCATGCATCCATGAACAAAAATTCCATTCCTTGATGGTGAATGATGCTTAGCATATAGTCCCTCTTTATAAAGGAATACAACTTTCTAGATGAAAATGGGTTTACATGACTAAGTATGCCGTAGATGGTAATGCTAATAGACACAAGGACCAATTAGTAGCTAAAGAATTTTTACAAATAGAAGGTATTAACTACAATGAAAATTTTTCCTCCGTTACTAAAATGAATTCGATATGGTTTGATATTTCCCTTGCAGCTTCATATCAATGGGAGGTCCAACAAATGGATGCCAAATCCACCTTGTTACATGGGTATTTGCAAGAAGAAATTTATTAGGGAAAACCTCCCATATTTTTTCAAATTGACTCTAGCCTTGTCTACCACCTCAAGAAATCCTTCTATGGCCTCAAGAAAGCTCCTTGTCCTTAGTATGAAAAAATAGATTAATTCCTTCTAAATTATGGCTTTTCTAGTTGCCACTATATGCTATCAACCTAATTTTGCTCACTTGTTTTGTCATGAGCACTTTCAACCAAAAATATCACTTTGGTAACTTTAGCCCTCATTTCCATCATCATGTGACCTTAGTCTTGTCATATTGATTCAAGTCAAAACCAAAATTTGACCAAAAATTCATAGTGTGGCATTTATCCTCTTTTTTGTGCATGAAGTACACATTAAATCTATGAAAAAGTGCATTACAGACCCAATGTAAATAATAATTATTTTTATGGATCATTAATGCCTATACACCTCTCAAAAAGATGTAGATGGGAAGTATGGATCTTATAAAACTATTATTACTAAATATAGGGTTTGATTTAGTCTTCATTAGTTATCCATAGCATAATAATTCATTAATGCATTGGGATAGTGCACATTGAAGCTACCTCTAAACAAACATCCACCATTTCACCTATTAATAAAGCCATCAAGGTCACTCATTTAATTCACAATCCAAAGTAAGTTTATGCTACTAAAATTCCACCAAAGAAAGTTTGCACCGTAGCCATATTTTCTCTACCATTTGGTATTTCACTTCTACCATCAAGTTTGGAGTTGGAGCACACAAAGATGAAAATGACCCCGTGGCTTTGGAGCCCAATTTACTACAACAAACTAGTATTGAGGTGTTATTTGCAAGTCCTTTTTTTTCATTAGCATAATAAAGTATTCTTTATTCTTTACTTTTTCTTATGCTTTAGATCTTAGATGCTTGTATTTCACTTGTACTTTATTCATTCAATAGGATAAAATATGGGATAATCTTGCTAGTGTATTGTCTTTTTCTTCTCTTTTCTTTTCTCTATTGCATAGGTTGCACAACTCCTAAGTAGGCTATTTTGGTACACCCTAGTAACAAAATACTCAACATAGGTTGGAAACTCCATTAGGGAAGTTGACTCTTATCTCCTTCTTGGTTGTGTGTGTGCTTCATTGGGCCTTTGGTAGTTTAGTTTTTTTTTTCTTTTTCTTTTCATAGTCATAATTTTTACAGTAACTTGGATATATAACCCTAATTTTTTGCATAAGTCAGGGTCATTTTTAGTGTTTTTAGATTTTGATCGTAGCGCAATTTTCCTTGAAAACTTTGCATGCACGTAGTTCACCCAGTATTTTGCATTCCCATGTATGTTTTGGACCTGTTTCTACACTAGGGTTTTAGTTTTCAAATTTTTTCTTTTTGGCTTCTATCCTGGTATTTTATAGTGTGTATACTCAGAACCTCTAGGGATATTTGTATATTGATGTTATTGGTTGAGTTTTCCCATAGAACATTGTAGATGAGGAAGAGGGTTTTATAACTTTAGTATTTTCTTCCTTTAGGGTTTCTGTTTGGGTTATTTGACCTATTTTAGTTTTATCATTGATTCGAAAATAGGTAGTTGGCTAATTATTCCTTTTTTGTTTTCTTAAAATTGCACAAAAAATTAATTAGGGAATATAACTTTTGCATTTTGAGTTTGTCCTTTTCTTTGCAAATCTTAGGAACTTTTAGTTATCTTTCCTTGCATTTTTCAACAATAAATACCTAGTTTAATTTCTAGTCTTTAAGTGTTTTAATTTATGGAAAGTGATTAGACGAAGAAAATATCTCCTTAGGTTCTTAGTATTAATCATAGTTATTTCATTTTTCAAGATTTGCACTTTCATTATAGATTGCACTATCTCCTAGATAGTTCGTATTATGAGATTCCATTTGTTGGTTGTGTAAAGTTTGCTTTCATAAGAATAGGAAATTATACCTTTGAATGAAGAAAAAGAGTTTTTTTATCCTTACTACTTGGCATATTTATATTTCCATTTTTTCAAGTATTATTTCCAACATTTATTTTTAGTTCCTTTTATAGCAATATTTTCTTGTTGTACACACCTCATGTGCATACAAGTCACACCTTAATTCAGATACTTGGTTCATACTACTAATTTCAGACTTAAAATCAAAAAATTAATTTCAACCAATTAAAATTTGCTACTTGGGGACCAAAACAATAACTTAGTTAGGCTAGGGCTATGGGGTTAGGCATCAAAATAATTCACCACAATCATCTACATTGAGATGTAGTTGTTGAAATTTATTTAAATTAAAATCCTTTCTATCAGATATGGTTCAAAACCCATTTGAAATTAAATGCACTCTCTAAGAGTGGATAATTCTAAGATTGGGACCAAATGTTTTATTGAGACACCTTACTCTTTCATACTAGAGATCCCTCAATTGTTAATTTCAGTTGAAGGAAAGATAAACTATTGTATGTATTTGTGAAGAGGTAACTTAGTGGCCTTTCATTAGGTTTCCACCTAGGTGAATCTCAACAATGGGAGGGAACTTGAGGTAGATACTTATCAATCACTGGGAGTTTCCCCCAGTTCCCTTCATTGTAACTATCTCTTCCACACCTTCAATCATTGTTTGGGTGGACCTCATATTCCATCAATTTAAGTGTTTAGAAGGCCCTTGTTTATCTCTTCACTCACTTTATCATGGTGTAACTCATTACCATTTGTTAAGATGCATTTGGAATAGTTTTATTTTATCCTTACACTATTTAAGTGGTAGCACCTTCTAGGTTAGTGGGTCATTTTATTTTTCTAGGGAAAATATTATTTCTTTAGTCATTTACTTTATTGGAATACCTTACAACCTCTTTTTAAACCACCTATGCACATAGTTCCAAATTAGTAATTATTTGTATTAAATTAATTTGTTGTTTGTTCTTCACTTTCCTTAAAAGATATTTTGGTATTGAGAGGAATAGTCACACCTAGTCAAGGTTACACCTCTAATATCCCTTAGGCATTCTCGAGGAATTTAGGGACTTCATCCTTTACTTAGTATCCTTGTTTGTGTAATTTATCTCATTTTCCATGTGAGGGTTGAACACAATTGACCTCCATCTCCTCCTAGTTTTTTCCATCAAGTTCATCATATTTGAGCTATTACGAGTCAAGTTTATCTTTATTTGTTTTGTCCTTGTCCAATGATTGTGAATTTTATTCAATGATGTATATAGCATCCAACATGGTTGCAAATAATGCCAACAATACCAAAAATATGAATGCCAATTTCAATCACACAAGTCATCTCTCACACATGTCTATTCTTAACCTCCTAGATGTGACTAAGTTGATGAATGATCCTAGTCAACATAATCCTGCATGGCATCCCATCACCACCAATCTTCCTTCGAACATCCCAAATTTGGAATGTCATGTTAGAGAATATTCTTGCACTCACATTATGTCCTTTCACTTATGGTGTTCCTCAAACAATATGGGTGACCATTCTACTAGATTATGTTGTTTCAACACACTCATATTTTTTTTCATGAAAGGGTATATTGATCAACCCACTAGGTCTCATCCTAAATTTTCATCCCTAGTGACATTATTTTTAAGCTTGTTTTAAAGTCACCCATTAGGTATGAGAAGAGATTTGATGTCCTTCTTTATGTTGTTAAACTACTACCACACATATCATAGATGATTCCATTTTTCTCAATTGGATTTTGAAATCACTCCCCCTCATTATAACTAAGGATGTTATGTCAAATATGCCCGAAAATGAGGAAGTATCCATCATCAAGGCTCAATAGTTAGACCTTATCTATGCCCAATTAGGTTATTTAGACACCATACTCCCTAATGCCCCTCATTATGATGACACCCAATGTGATCATATTAGGGAATCCCATGCCATAGATAGGGTGATATGTTTTGTCACTTCTACATCTAATCCTTATGGCTAGATGAATTTATCCATTGGTAATAGTTTGAATGGGAACCATTATGGTTGAGAACATCCTATGTTTTTCCTACCTTCATATGGGAAACCTCATATACTCTATGATCCATATGATCATTTGCTCTTGTTGTAGCATGTTGGAGCTAATACTTCACACTTGGTTCCTCATCTGTAACATCATGTTCACACTACAAGGAGAACACCTTCTTGTAGAAGTTTTTATGGAATCTCTCGAAAAAATCTATACCTTCTCTATTTATAGTGGAGGTTATTAGCAGAGGTAGGAAACCAAAGGTTTTGTGGAGGTTTTTTTATCAATGTGGATTTAATTTTGATTAAGCACTACTGCATACATGAACAATAAATCACTAGTGCATCAATGTTCAAAAGAAATTCCATACTTTATAATAAAAATTACACGCACTGAATAAAGTACAACAGTTCCATTGAACATTACGCACCGGTGCGCCTCATTGTCGTCACATGCATTGCAGTAGGGTAAATAAATAAAAAATTAACAAACCAATTTTCATTTTTATAGTGCATCTCGTCCTTCCAAACTCTCAACCAAGCATCGTTGTGCACTGTCCCTCCAAATATGTATTGTTTTCAGTGCTCTACATTGACTTGGATAGCTCCATTGGTAGATTCCACACATTTCCAAAATTTTGAAATTACCACGAATTTTAATTTCCTCTCAATGGTGAAACCATGCCTCCTTGAGAAATAATAGGCTAGGTAAATTGTTTATTACCTTCCTATTTTCATTTTCATCTAATCAAAATTTGAATTTAGCTTGAAATTTGACATTTTTTCAATTTTTTTCCCTATTTCGCATGGTGCTCCTTAACGCTTCAGATCATCCTGAAGTGGTGCATACTGTGTTAAATTCATAGTGAGCACCACCATAGATGCATCTCATATATATGTACACGTCAATGTCATTCAAGTAATAACACCACGATAAATTATAAAAACAAAGCGGTGCGTCCTTCAGAATTCCATGCAACCAGTGCACAATTGGCTCCCACCCGTACTGATACATTTCACTTAATTAACGACAACTCTAAATTAATGTTTTATAAAACTTAACATAGAGGTGCAACCATTTTAACCAAACACACCGTACTATTTATAATACTGCACTGGGACATATAATGCCCGACTTGGCATAATAGGGTGTCTCATTGGATTCCCCGTTCTCAATGCACTATGCTTTACAATGCACTAAATAACAAAACATCAATGCTCCACTATCATGGTGGCACCAATGCATTAATAGTAATACATTGCACCGCTTTAGTTGTGATAATGCAATTTAACCTAGTGGTGGCCATCAATTCAACTAATTCACTGGTGCTATAAGGACAATGACACTTGGGTGGATTTTTAATAATAAATTAGAGTAGTGCAACTTATTATATGCACCACTACAATGCATGGTAGTGTGACAATAATCATGGTGCACCGGCGCGTAAACATTAAACATATGCACCACGACATGTTTTGAAAAATAAACATCGTGATTCATCTTAGGCCCAATTTGCAGTGCGTTAGTAATACACCGCACCACTAGAAATCATGTTAGTGCTCTGGTAAAAGTGATCACCGATGCTTTTGGTTTTAAAAAAGGCACCGTGGATTTTGTGTTCCACATATTTTAGCATTGCAATGTGTCTTTGTTAATGAAATGAACCAGTGCAGTTAAAACTACTGAGCCGGTGTGGAGCATTCTATGGGACATACCACACAACTACTTAGTGGTGTGACAAGAAACGTGGCACTGGTGTGTATTAGTAATATCACCGCATGACAGTGTTTTTTATATTATAGAGTGCATCGTCGTCGATGCGTATGTTCTATTTTTGATGCACTGGTTGCTTTTTAAGATTATTTTGCAAAAAATAATACTTTTATATTTTTTTAAATACACATCATTTATATATGTATTTGTTTTATAATTTCAATTTATTTTATCTATATATATGTGCCTAAGAATATTTGTATGTGAATTAGATATGACGATGACGAGAGGATGAGTAGAAACAACAACAACAACAACAGGCAGAGACACACACATTTGTGTGTGAGTGAGAGGCTAGAGAGAGGGAGAGGAAGATGTTCTCTCACCCTATTTCATAGATGACACATAAATTTTTGATGGATTTTGGCCTCTTGAAATTTTATCAGGAGGGAACATCCCTGAGGGGGAACTCTTTGTTGTTACAATAGTTGATCCGTCATTGTGATCATGGGAGACAGGGGTTCATGGTCAGTCTCGATCTATTAGATCATCCCATAGAGGAGGATGTCTATTTCATCATTGTGTTGTCTAGGAGGAGGGTGTATTTTCCCCATTTCCCTGTGCTACCTCTTGGTGTTGTAGGAGAGACCCAATTGAGATATGTGCAGAGATATGTTGGTTTGCATGTTCACTCCTCTTCAGATTTTCAAGTTCGTGGTGGTTAGCTTCAGATAAATTCACTTTATAGAGAGGACATTAGGTGCATATGTCTTATGCACATAGTCAAATTATAACTCTGATGGACAACGCATTAGTTGCTCTATGTTGTATTATGTAGATACTTTATTGTAGGGGCCTCAATTGATCAGGTGGTTGGATATTTTTTTGAGAATTTTTGTCGTGCATTAGATCACTATCACGCTATTTTTTCCAGGACAAGATTCTTCCCATTATCATTAGAGTTATATACACTGTTCTTTGAGAGGTTCCATGCCACTCAGCCAGTAGTACCCAAAATTCCTACTTGGGGTAGTTGATTCCCAAGAGGGGCTAGTATGAGTTTCCCATTTCTTTATTTGGTAGGGAGGTATGTGATTTATTGGCTAGTGAGGACAATTCTATCCTTGAAATTACAGAGTACCTATACACGGGGATGGATCGGAGAGGATGTCCAAACATATGATTTACAATAGAGGAGCCACCATGTGAGAGAGGTAATGTTATCGTTATATTTTATTCAATATTTTTTCATATTTTCATGTCTTATTTAATGCACATGTAATTTGTTATAACATTTTGTTCAATTATCTTATTATTATTATCTATTGTTTTGCAGATATTGACACATATGTTGGGGATGGGCCTCTCCAACATGAGGTTGAGGTGATGGAGGAGGCACAGGACCAACCTCCAGTACAAATACCCCACATGCCATGCAATTTGGATTAGAGAGTCCAAATAGAGGTGGCAGATCAACTATGTCATCTCTTGACTAGTCACGAAGTGGTACCCGCACCCATTATCTCTACTATATGGAGGAGTTTTCCTCATGACATGACGATGTTGATGCATCATATTATTGGTGTTGTAAACCTCATTGAGACATTGAGGGGTGCTTCTCATGATCCCACTACATCTATCTCATTTGCAGATCCATCCACATCTTCTACTCCACCACATAGTCCTTTGCATCCTCCCGATTCTCCTCCACATGAGTTGGTTGCCCCATCTACTGATCCTCTTGCTTCCCCTCCAAATGTGTTTTAACCTACATCCATGTATGATCCTCCTCCTCCTCCTTCCCCTCCACATGTTTTTGAACCTACATCCACGTCTGATCCTCCTCCTCTTCCTCCTGCATCCCCTCCACATGCATCCAAAACTACAGCCACATCTGATTCTCTTCCTACTTCTCCTCCTACTTCTCCTCCACATGTGTCACCATATTCTACTGGTCCTCCCCCTCCTCCTCCACTTGTGTCACCATCCACCAATCATTTTCTGTCTCCTAGTCCACATCTGTCATCATCCATCGATCCCCCTCCTCCTCCTCTTCCTCCACATATCACAAGCTTTTTACGCTTTGGACACTATGTTCACATTTGGTACTGTTGCACATATTCATGATATTGATATAGATACAATTGATAGTGCGCTTTTGTTGACATTTATTTATGAGATAGTTTTTCTTGATAGAGGCTCTACCTCTGGTAGTAGAGACATTGATGCACCTAACTTTGGTGGTGGACCTAGCTAGTAGTGGTATCAATTGAAATTTATATTGATTGTTGTATATTTGACTTGAGATCTATATATGAAATTTTTATTGTAGATTTTGTTGAGATGTATGTTTGACATGTATATTCATATGTACATCACTCATGTATATTATGTTTTTCATATGATGTTGTGGTTCTTGTTGTTTGACTTATAAAATGTATTATGAGTATGATAATGATGAACATTGTTAATGATTTCTCTGTTTTTAAGTGAAATTTGATATGTATCACTCATTTAAATTTACAGTTGTCATAAAATGTTTAAATTTACTTTTATGAAAGCATTTAATTTGTATTGTGTTTGCAAAAATTTATAACCATTAATATAATATAGTATTTAACTATTATTCAAGGTGAATTGTTTGTTTTCCAACAAGATACAATATGTTGATTAAACATGTTTATAAACAAAAATACTTAAATATGATGAGTGAAATGATTGGGATTTGAATATTTATGTCTTTTTCATATTTTTATAATAATAACATTATAACATAATTATTCACTAATAATAATGATGATGATGTAACAATAATGTTATTTTTTTAATTTTTATTATTCAAAAATTACAAGACAAAGTTATTATATAATTGTTTACTAAAATTACAATTATTATATTTTATTAATATTTTATTTTTCCAAAGACTTTATTAATTTATATTATCCAACTATTATAATATATAAAATTTATTCAATTAAATTTAAAATACTAAATATAGAGAATACTAATACAATTTGATCTATACTATACACTTTCGATGAAATGGTTTCACAAATTTTTAGTCTAATACAAATTTTATGAACCTTTTATTAAAAAATAATATCACCCAATATTTTATAATTAGTATTTTAAGAATTAGTAAAATTGACAAAGGTTTCTATACTTTTAGATAAGTATGGTTCATTAATTTTTTCCTTAATTCTCAATAGGCTCGAGAAAACGATTCTTTTAGAATTTCCATGTCCTTCCTATATTGACACTTGTTTCAAGGAGAATGTAAAAATAATGATTAATATAAGTTTATATGATATTTATCTAAAGGATGGAGTAGAATAGGTGAAGGCCATGATAGTTTCACTAGTTAAGGTGGGGAATGCCATCAAAGTTGGTAATGCCAACACCACAAGTGTGTTTCCATAACTCATAGATGTTGAACGAAGTTATTTTGTTGGACTTGTCCTTAGAAGTTCCATCAAAGTAAGTATATATTTATTTGAATTTTTATTTTTTCAAATAATGAAAATTTTGAGGTTTGAATATTTTTTAATATCTTCAGTTTTTGTTAAATAAAATATAATTTAAAATAATATTTACTATTGTACATCACCAACTTTGTGATATCTCAATTAATTCCTAGTAATTCAAAGGTTAACATAAACATATTTTAATACAATACAACATAAATTTGCTATAATAAACAATAAATATGATAATAAAATATATCAAAACCACATCTTATGCTTGTACCATTTAATGTATTTTCAATATGGTGGTTGTAAATGGTTTTTAACTTTTCATATCCAACATAATTATAAAATGAAGAAAAAAAATACAATTGTCCATTATAGATATCCATAATAAAATGACACATCCATAATATAAATGTCCAAACAAATCATTTACAAATCAATCTTTGTTGACATCACCTTGATTATCTTCCTTGTTTGGAATTGTAACATTGTTTTTCGAAAAAAAATGTTTAGATATTGGATCATGTCTCAGTAAGAATCACCAATCCCCATCCAACACATTTGGGTAAAAAAACACTTGGTTGCAATGTTTTGGGAAAACATAAGGCTCCTTGATTTCAACCCACAGTTTTTAGAGTTAATACATATTATCCCACTATCAAAATCTACCTTTAAATCTCTCCGATCGAAGTTATATTACCACTTGCAACAAAAAATAACACATTGAAAGGATGAGAAGTCCACTTGCATGATCTCTTGTATCTTTCCAATGCAACCTAACTTCCCCTCTATTAGGTTTTCATCACATTGGCCATCATGAATAGATTGGTTCAAACTAGACCTCCATTCTACAATCTTGTGTGTTGTGTCCATAATCACCATACTCAGTGAAAAAATGATGTCCATATTCCCACAGAGATGGGAACAAATGCACCTATAAAAATGAAAACAAAGGAATGTGTCATATGTCTAATAATTGAAGCATTAATAAAAAAAATAATATGTGTTAAAATTCAAATGTGCAATATTATAAATAGAATTTGGTACTCAGAGAGATTATTACAGAGTTGTTGCACCTGATCCCTATGTTTAGTGCATCCAGATCTTCTCCATGTGGATTATGATTGGACACCACATATTTCTCTTGTACCTGGTCAACCACCAACTATTGGAACATATTTTTGGTATCTTTTCTTTTAAATAATCGGGATAAGGAATGATTATACCATTAAACCGTTTGAATGTTTTCATGACATTATCCCATTTCTTTCTTTTATCTTCATACAATACGACCCATGGTTGTGTTTCCTCCTCGTTCCAAAGAATTTTTTTATTGATGGCATCCATTTCTAAATTCACCGATGTATACAAAAATTCAAAACGAATAACATGATATCCAATATATATTATCAAATTAATGAACAAATTTATTAATGACATCAATTCCTAAATTAGCTGATGTATAAAAGAATTCAAAACAAATAGCATGGGATGAAATATATATTATCAACTTCAATGTAAACAATTTCTATGTACTAAATTGACAAAATATAACTGAATTACTCTTTATCAAACACCTTTTTTGGTTCATTTGGAGTAGTTCCCCTTCCATTTTTTCCTCATATTAATGGTCATCCCAAATGACTTCCTCTGATGTGTCATCAATTTTCATGATGTACTCACTGGCATAATAGAATGAATCGTATACTAGGTACCCCTCTACCATAGAGTCCTTTGTTTTTTTTCTTTGTCAAACAAACCCCTTCAATTTTTTCACGTACCTCTCTAAGAAGAACATCCAACAACAGGAGAACACCCCATCTAATTCAACCTCATTAGGTAGGTGATTTAGAATATGGACTTGCAAGTCTATAAAACTCGTGGGAAGTTCATTCTAAAAAATACACACAATCTCAATTATCTCTCGACGCCACCATGTAATTCTATCCATATGAATCTCCCTTGATGTGATCCAATGTACAAATGTAGATAATTTTGATATGGCACATCCTAGGTCTTGGGGGAATTCATGGTTCACACAACCACACATGAGCAACAAATAATGACACTACAAAATATACACACACATCATAAATTTCCATAAAACTATGTGCATAACATATTTTTACTGATGTCAGTATAGAAGAGGAATCATGTATTCAACATACATACCCTTATAAGGTTCATATGGTCATGTGATTTCAACTCCAAAAAATTTACCTCTAAATTGAAGCAACAATGTAGAGTCAACTCATATAAAGAAGGTGACTTCATACCAAATATAACATCCTTCGCCATAGAAATATCATATTTCTTCAAAATCCATGGGACATCACCTTCTTTACAAGACCAAGAGGGACCAACCTCTCCTCCAATTTTGTTTCTTGGACAACGCCTATTTTTTGTATTTAAAGCAATAAGATCTCTCCTGATAGCCAATGTGTCTCTTTTATTCCATGATATGTGCCTCCATAAAGAAGATTATTTTTTCTTTTAGTATGTGCATGGGATCTAGTAAGTAGCCAATATTAATATGCTCCCAATATGCAAGCTCATAATATATATATTTAATTTTCATCCCAATGGGAATTTTCTCAACATAGGTGTGAAAAAATCAGGGTCATCAAACAATGGTTCTCCATTTAAATCAAACAATTCTGCTATTTCCTTCTCCTTCTTTGTGTAATATGCCATATTCCAATATGTTGGTTTCATTAATTCGAGTCTCAAGTTCTCTCTAGTTTACCATTGAAAGAAGATGCAATTCTTCTAGAAGGGTGGTCTTCTGGGAGGAATACCCTCGAACAGTCGTACACTGACATTTGTAGGTGGTTGGACCACCTAGCATTTATAGAAGGTCCACGACATTTACATCCATGATACCATTTTGTTACAAGACCCGCAATGTTATCATATACATAGAATTTTAGTGTCAAAAATATAGTTGCACCAAATGAAGTATTCCAAATAAAGTTATGGATATAAAAAAATTAATGAACATGCTTACCGGAGAAAACTCCTAGTCTTGGATAATCATGCATTGTGTACGCACATATGCCATACAATGTAAAATATATCTCCATTGGGATAGCTATCAATACATCATATACATGTATCCCTTCCCATAATTTCTTAAATTCATCAATCAATGGTTGGAGGTAGACATCTATTCTCTTCACTTGTATTCTACCTCGGACTATAAGAGCCAACATAAGATGTTCATTCTTCATGGACAACCATGGGGGTGTATTTTTATTTATAATTACCACTGGCCAAACATTATAGTTGGTTTTTTGGAGGGAATATGTGTTAAATCCACCCATAACTATGCTCAATAAAAGGCTTTATACTTCATCCTTGAATTTATCGGTCCATGTATCCTCTATATGATTCATGGATATTGAATCTGTTGGGATTCAAATAAATCTTGGCTCATTTTTATGTGAGGCATGCCATCCTTGCAACATGGCTAATTGTTTGCAACGAAAGAGCCTTTGAGTCCTTGGAATTATAGACATGTGCCTCAATATCTTATGAGGAGGACCATGTGTCTTACCCTTGTTTTTTTATTTATGGTACCTGTCATGCCCACATTCTTAACATATCTCTTTATTCACATATTCATTTTTGTATAGAATATAATCATTTGTACATGCGTGGTATTATATGTACTCAACACCCAACATTTTTCGTCATTTTCTTTTCCCTTGCGTAGCTATCGGGAAAGAGATTACCACTCAGAAGTACTTTGTCTTTAAGTAACCTATAATTAGTGGGAAATAGAAATGTACACTATCATTAAGCATGAATAAAATCAACCCTTTTCTTCCTTAATTGTGTGAAAATATTCCTTAAAAAATTAGGGGACTTAATGGTTAGTTACCTCAAAAGTGCCAAGAAACACGCATCTGACATACCATACATTGCTTCCAAGTTGTACAATAGCACTATTGTGTTGGACAACTAAGAGGGGGGGTGAATCAGTTGTTACCGTGCTTAAACAATTATGCTTCTTTTAAACTCTTTGCTGAGACACTAAATGATGATCACAATAATGCAGGGGAATAAACAATGGCATATTCAGCATCAGTCACACATATGAGAAACAC
>SNQJ01S0001898.1:174551-237854 GCA_010110895.2 Picea sitchensis | reverse complement strand
TCTCCTCGAATCCTTAGACTGCGACTTATTTCTTTTGCTCGACCTCGACCATCTTCCTATCGGGTCGACTACCCTTCATCACTCTGCTTGGATATTGTTCTGTCATCATCTAGCTTCGTCTTCCATAGACGATTGCCATCAATGACAACCTTGACATTCTGCATTCTCTCTGCTATTGCCATATTTCCAACATATTGTCCCTAGCTAGGTAGACATTACAGACCCATGTACTTGACCAAATAGAGGGGTGGTGGAAGCAGATTTCAAGTTTTTGTAGAAGGTATTTATGACATCAACGTCACCCCCTAGTTCATTTTACTAGAATGCATCTAACAACATTCCCTCCATTTCTTGGGTATTTCACAAGAAATCATCCATACCAATCTCTGTATCATTGTTTTCATCCCCAACATGTGAAGAACTAGTCTTATTTTCGAGGTTTTGAATTGGTGACTCATGACATAGTGGGAATTGAATAAGTGGTTGTTTCAACCATTCTTGGTATGATTCCTCTTCGAGTTGTGTTCATTTAGAAACAAGCTCGCAACTTTACATCGTAGTGGGGTGAAACAATAGATGTTGGATAGGTCACTCGTCATCAGAATCCAAATTGTAAAAATATTGAACATTACATCGATAATATTAGTAACATAATGCTTTTAATATGGTCAAACATTATACCAAACACTTATTAGAAGCATCGACATTTGTTTCCCAATAATAAACATGAAACCAACTACTTTATAAAACAAATGTCAAATTAAGCAATGCATTTACATTAGTTCCATTGAAAATCCAAAAATACAATTACTCAATCATGTTTTTCTTACACCCTACGAGGTCATCTACATAAAAGAGATTTGATTCACGATGTAATATCATTGAACCAAGTTGGTTTCCAGAAGATGGCATGTTAGGATTGGTAGGGTAAATAAGTTGTACATTTTCATCAAACATCTATTTGCAGTATCTTTCTCCTAATAAGAGTTTGCAAAATTTTGGGACTACATGAATATCTTGAGCATCTGAACTTGATCATGAATATTGATCATGCAAAATTACATGAGCAATTATTCAACTGCATCTACATACATAACATAAATTCATTGAGATAAATGAATTATCAATAAAATCTAGACATACTACAATCAACATTAGAGAACTTGAAGGACTTACAAAGATACCGAATGAGATGGAATATGAAGAATTGGACATTTGATATTATAATTCATTTTTTCCTGCATTTGAGCCAAAACTTTCATCTTGGGTAGAATAAAACAATCTAAATTCAAAAAACCTCGAATAACTTTTATAACTTGACGGTGCGCTTCATCATATAAAGACACACCGGTGTGTATGGATAAACCAAACGTAGTGGTGTGTTTAATTGAGAGAAACACCAAAGATTGATCTCTGTTATTTCCTTCGAAAAGAAAAACCTCCACAAAATTTAAATGTGGATGTTTTCGTTTTCATTGTGCAAATTTAACTATCTTATTATGCATTATTACCTACGCACCGCATCGATGCATTATTAATTACACATCTCACTGGTGCATTTCGAACTGTATAGCACGTTGATTGAAGAAAGTTAGAAAAATAACACGCACTTACTATCAATACTTTGAAATTTATTACAAAAAAAAATCGATGCGTTATACGTACACATCGCACTAGTGCACTTCTAACTGTATAGCACACCAAAAATGTAACTTACAAAAAAACAACAACGTGCACATTTATCATCGATGCGTCGAAATACACAACGAAAAAATGAGTGGGAGTTTGAGTTTTGGTGTTTATAAATGAAAACTCTATTCATTCTTTTATTTGATTTCCAAAATTTAGAAAGGGGATTTGTGCAATAGAGATTTATCAGCAAAGACTTCAGAGTGGGTGGATTTTTTTAAGAGCCAAATTTGAGGGGATTATTGTAGATCATATACAAATCCACAGAGGAGAAATTTTCGTTATATGATTTCATTCTATTAATCATGTTAATCATTCTCATATTTGATTCAAACAATTTTCAATGCATCCCCCCCCCCAAAAAAAGAGGGTTTCATAGTTACCTTCATTATTGGAAGTCCTAATTTCCTCATTGTTTTTTTTCTTTCTCTTTCTATATTTTACAAGAATATTTTTTTTAAGCAAACTTCTTTTATAGGGTTTGTTTATTTATATTGATATGGATTTTTTCTATCTGTTGCAATGAAACCACTTATTGCATTGAATCCCAAATTGTCCTATCATTGTCGGGTTTTTTTAAGGCCTTTGGGATGATCCATGCACTCTATACATAGTAAGAACACCTGTGTGTATTTGTTTGTAAACAACACCTCTTAATTTAAATTAGAAATAATATTAAAAAATCATTTTCACAGTCGGTTGTGCACATTTTACCTAGATACACATTAGGGAACATTGTTTACGAAGTGCACCATTGAGTTTAAAATGAAAAAATTATTATTTTTATATGGAACTTTCCATGTTTAAATTTGTTCATAGCTCGATGGTGCATAATAAAATGTACTTAGGTAGTCATGCTTTTCTTAATTTATAAAGCATTGACTGAATAAAAAAAAATGTAAAATGTTTTCAATTTCACAATGACATTGTTATAATATACCAATACATATATGTATGGTTGATGCAATGGTACATATAAATATGGTTGAAACCCTGGTGCAGATTATTTTATTGTATGCACCGATATCTTATTTAAAAACAAATTAAGTAATTTTTATAGTGGATGATTCCTAGTTTTTTTTTTCAAGGAGATTTTGAAAATTCCAAGGGATAAACAAGTGGAAAACCAAGACATGTCGGTAGGTATGTCCAAAAAAGTGTAGAAGAAGATGGTAAAAGTAATGAACATAATTGTGTCACAAGAGGAGCCATCCCAACTACAATGTGCATCAGAGCTATGTAATCATTTATTTATTCTTTTATATACATTTAATTTAATGTCACGTGAAATACTAATTTTCAATTGTTTTGTTTCATATAAAAAAAAACAAATAGAATCCATTCAACACACAAGATACTATGACGAGGAATAAAAGGGTCGATTGCAAACTTTGTGAATATTTATGTTTTCAACCTTTCTTAAGATTTCATGTTTGTTGTGATATTTATGTTTAAAATATTAATTTATACTTGTCCATGTATGTCTTCTAGTAGGTGCTAACATACAAAGAGGAGCCAACCCATGAATTGATAAACATTGAGTTAAGTATGGGTTGTGAGTATATATTGAAGAACGAAAGTTTAATTGAACAATTTGTAAGTAGCTATGTTTTTAACTACCCTTGTTTTATAATTAATGAAAAACAAGAAAACTTTATATTGATTATATTGACTATGTTTTGTCATGTCGTACTGAACATGCATGATACAAAGTATGGAATGCATCCAACATAGAGATTTTGAGAGAATTCATAAAGCATGGCTTCAAAAGAATGTGTATTCTTTATGAACGACTTTGTGTTAAGGTATGTCTTTTTATTTAATCAATCATGTATATTCTACTATATATATAAATGTAGATATACTTATTACATTTTATTTCTATATTTGTATATGGAAGATGAAGGGGAGGAACATAAAAAACAAGTCGATCAAGAAAACATCATGTTAAAGAAACAAAGTACAATATCACCTACAAATGATGAAGAAATTATGCATGCACACAGCTCGAGCAATGACAATAGTTCAACTGATGAATGACAATCAATATAATTGAATGTTACTACAAATTGTATGTTTTGGAATTTGTCTATGAAAACTCAGGATTTTGTTTAATGTACTCGACATATTGTCTCAATTGCATGAGGACATGTTAACAATAAGTGTAACAATTAAAAATTGGTTGCAATTTGATTATTGTGGACCTTTACATTGTCCATTTTTGTATAACAATGGGTCTCTTATTGATATATAATATAATGGCTTTTGTATTTCATTGCATTGTCAAATGTTGTAAAAAGTTGTGTTTATGAATAATTAATATGTGGATGATTTACATTGTTACAAATGACAAAGGTGTAATTGTTTGGATAACACATTAATGCAATCATTATATCAAAATGCAATAACAAAAATATAAAGCAATATTATTAAAAAAAAATATTTGATTTTGAAATGATTGATTGAAAATTTGTAAAAAACAATGAATTAAAATATATACATATCAGTGCATGGTATTATTTTGAACTCACTTGATGGTGCATGACATAATATATAAAGTGATTCATTTTGAGGAGTCACACACATCGATGCACATTAATTATCATAACGCACCAGTACAAACTATAGAGAAAACATATCATTTCATAAATGATATAACGTACAATAATATTTATCGTTTCAAAATTGTACGGTGCTCATGTTTAAAATATACTCTAGGGAATTAAAAATAATATATGTGTCGGTGCGTTAATTTATTAAACACACTAGAGTTATAAATATTATTTACGCATTGGTTCCTTTACTGTAATATATGCACCAGTTCTTAGTAAAAATAATGGCACCAACATCTCACCTTGAATATTTGAAATTCATTTCCCTTCGGTGCACATTGTAGAAAAGACATCGATACGTTCTAATTACACAAGCACTAGGGAACACACTATATTAAATGCACTGGGTCTCAAGATAAATTGATCGCACTAGTGCCTAGTAAAAATAATGGCACCGACATATCACCTTGAATATTTGAAATTCATTTCCCTTCGGTTCACATTGTAGAACAGACACCGATACGTACTAATTACACAAGCACCAGGGCACACACAATATTAAATGCACTGGGTCTCAAGATAAATTGATCGCACCAGTGCTCACTATAACTTAAATGCATCAGGGCATACAAAACCTAAAACTCATAGGTTCTTCATATGCAAACAAGGTGGAACTGGTGCATAGAATTTATAAGAGCATTGATGCTCTGCATACGATGAAAATGAAGGAACCAATGCACAATATTTATAATCACACTGGGGCATTTTTTATTATATTAATGCACTGGGGTATTTGTGCTATATTAACACACTGGTGCATTATTATTATATTAACACACCGGTGCGTGTTCATCAATACCGCACCGATGCGTGTTTGCCAATATCGCACCAGTGTGTGTTTGTCAATACCGCACTGGTGCGTGTTCGTCAATATTGCACCAATGCATTTGGACAAGAACAACACCAAAGAAAAACCTTCGCCACAACCTCCAACTACCCATTGTTTTTTACTTATATGGAACATCTGCTAAAACCTCTGTAGTCAATAGAGAAGGTTGTGGCATAGGTTATTTTGAAAAAATTTCCAAAATTTTTAACACTAAAAACTTTCGCAAGAAGGTGTTCTCCTTGTAGTTTCATGGCCCTTATTATAGTGGTACCACATGCACTAATGCATCATCATCCTATGTGGCTCCTCAAGATCATAACCCTTATTATCCATTCATTGGTCCTCCTATAGGCCCCTTGACGAATAATGTCAGGAAAATTATATGGTAGTAATTCGGTACATTAATTATCAATCCATGTTTGTAAACTTATGAAGCATTAGGCACAATATATGTAGAATAAATCTAAAAGATAGACCATTCTAATAAACTATGAAACAAACCTCAAAACTAGTTGATCATCTAACAATGGATATTCTAAGGTAGAATTATAGGTTGGATATATATTTTTATATCCAACAGTACTACGTTGGATCCACTCTATTGGTTAGATTGAAAACCTTCAGTTAAAATATAAGCAACAAAATAAAAAGCTAATACATGTGGACAAGATATATATCATGTGCAGTTGTTGACCAATGAAGATTGGTGATCATCAATTGCATCAAACTACAACTTTGATAATACTTTGTTAAGAGAATCACCAATTAAACTATCAAGCAATCAAGAATGAAACTCATGTTATCACAAGCATTAGCTAAACCACACTCATGAATAAAACTATAACATCAATTAAATAACCTTACTAAATAATTATGTCAAACTTTCTACTAGAATCAAACTTAATGAAATTATACCAACAATAAAATCACACTTAATTCTAATGCAGAAAATAATTGAAACTAACTAGGGCGGTACTTTTGAGATGAAGGGGGCTCTTCCTTCCCTCAAAAGTGTTTCCTCTACACACTTACAAACTCAAAAATTCATAAGAAAAATTCACATAAACTAGTCTTATATTCCATAATAAAAAGAGTACATGTCCTGAGTAGAGTTAGGTCTTGCTTCCTTCTTAATAGTACTATCAATTTGTATATTCAAGCATTAATGCCCTCGATATTTATACAGTTACATTCAAATCAAAACTAGTAGTTATTTAGACATTCAATCTTGTACAATCTACTAAGAATAGTCATGACATTACAATATTATCTTCAGATAAATCAACGGATAACATGATTACATAATTAGCCATTTTGTTACAATTTCATGATCGAAGGCATGAAATCGCAACATACTTGTGCACACTACATGAATTGGTTGAAGTGTTGACCAGAAATAGTGCTCGTGTTGCTGTGGTGTTGGCCAATTTAGATATTAGGTGTCCATGTGTATGCATTTCTCCACAAAAACCATATATTTGAATTAGCTAGAATGTTTTGCGAATAGCATAATTGTTGATGCAATTACAAGACTTGTTCAACATGCTACAAGGAAATTTTAGTAACCTCATTAACTTGAGTAATTAAGAACATTTTATTCATTAAACAAATAAAGTTGAATACATAGGCTAGGATAATTACCTTTGAGTCAAAATGAATTATGAAGATAAAATGGAAAAATATATGTCATTATAAGGCAATAGGATGGGTAGAAAGAAAGGTAAATAGTCAAAACAAGGTCCCGTAGAATGTACCAAATACATCAAAATAGGGACCCTACATCTCTCCCATGTCTAAGGAGTTGCATGCCCTCATGAAAAATTGGACCTTCAATAACCTTCCCAAACATGTCTCTTCAAAATTGCTGATACTTGGATCAATACAACAAGTCCCGTGTTAGGCCTGGACGACTACTTGAGTTCATAATTCCTTGGCTCCAACCCTTCAATCTTAGTCTTGAGTCTCTGGTTTCACAGATGATTTTTCTTATCCAGGGAATTATACCATTGTCGGGCCCTCATTAGTGATTTCTTATTCTCCTTTTTCAAGTAGGAAATATCCTCCTGAAATCTGACACTAGAATCCTTCAACAACAAATTTTAATTTTTAATGTACTCATCTACGATTGTCATTTCATTGATTTTCCTCTTTAGTCTACCAATCCTCTTGTTACTTCTAGTTGAGTTTTCCACACCAATATATTCATCCACTGTCCTTTCTCACAAGATTTCATTTGTAGGTAAACTGCATGACCAAACTTCCTCAACAATCATGTCCACCTCAAGGTTATCATGCAACTTGTCATGTTTTTTTTTGACTACTCACATACAATTACCACTTCACTAGAAAAGTTTGAAATCTTTTTATTGGGATGAGTCTCAAGTATTACCTCCTTCTTGTCTATTTTCTAAACTTGACTTGATCCTCCAATGATTCTGGCATCCTAACTGCTTGTCATACTTGGTGGAGTAGGTGTTACCAAAACTCCCATGTTTCTCTATGCAATTGGATTCTTTCATCTCGAAATAACCTAAAAGTCTCCATCCCATTTCTCAAACTCAGGGTCATATTTGTGATTGTTAAGTACCTATACCATATTTGCAAATATACTTCAATAAGACAAAGAATAAACCATAAACCATAAACCATTCACCATAACATGAACATAATAATATAGAAAACCCTTGAGGTAGGGTAACACCATATATTGATCCTTAAATAAGGATAACACTCCTCAAGCAATGTTGTATACATTAACAATATTATTCACTATCTCATTACATTACTTACACTTCTTTATATAGCTCTCTCTATCTCCTAGGAACCTTATAGAGAGCCTTATCACATTTATTACATTTAACTACCATAGTGGACCTTTATTAATATAGTGGACCTAGTCCACCTTACATTGAATGACCACATTCTCATATATTAAATGACTTCCACTAATAATACATAAACACATTCCCATTGGATACCTCCCTAGGTACCCCATATTACCTCCCTAGGTATACTACATTCCACCCCCCTTCACATGTTTCGTCCTCGAAACATGAGAAGAAACCATACAATATGACCGTCTAAGCAATGTAGCCAACTGGTACCAAGTACGACCATCCATCCATCCCAATGGAAGTCGAACATGATGTCCATTTGTTGCCTTTCCACCCTGATCTTTCACTGCATCATGTCGGGGTTGCCATGGGATTGTTTCTGTAGCCCGAGCTCTTCCCGTAGTGTCGGTGGTCCTCCATGCACCTCTTGATCGGTTTCCTTTCTGGTGCCCTGCTGGTGCATAAATGTGTTGATGCACACATCTTTTCCTTGATGACTATCGTGTCTCTATATGATGTGGATGGTGATATACAACAACTGTAGGAATCTATTCTTTTTTCTTCAAATCTGCAACACTTTGTGCCTTTGAATCAATGACCTCCTTATCTTCCTGATTATGTCCTTCTTGTATTTTTTCTTCATCTCCTTCTGTAGGCTCTGCCTTTGATTCAAATTCAGACTCGACAATAACTTCTTTGCTAGCTTCCATGGGCCCATATTTCTTACTAAAAGACACATCCTGCAATGTAATTTTCTTTTTCTTATACCAAAGATTTTAAAATTTCTTTTGCACATTAATATTAATGGTACCCACTGATTCTATCCAAGGATATCCCAAAACAATGTCTTCATCACCCATATCTAGAGCCTTAAAATCAGAATGAAACACATATTTATCCATACTGAGCTTCAAATCTTTAAAAAGTTTAACATTTTTACCTGCAACCTGTGTGTTTTGAATATTCTTTGCCGAAACATGCAATATATTAACCAACTAAATATTGATAAAATTTTGTTTGCAACTAGGGTTAATAGAAACAATGACATTTTCTTTATGAATACAACCATGAACTTGTAATACAGATTTACCACATGAAAATAAAATATTGGTGATTTATTTATCCTTACTCTTTATATGAGATCACTTGTCTAAAAGTAATTTTTCAAGTGCTTTCTCAGAAAGTGACATCCACTCAGAATGGTGAAATGATTTCCACCATATGAGAGCATCACCTTGGAAACCCCAGTCTACAAAATATTTCCACTTCCCTTTCCATAATGACTTGTGAGATTATATAAATTATTCAATACTAGGGCCATCATATCTTCTAATAAAAAACAACATCCTTGGAATAAATCTTCAACAAAAACTAGGGTGTAGAAATAACTTACTGTAGAAAATCGCGGTTTTGTTTGGAAAAACCTTGAAAAACGGTTGAATTTAAAATGATCATAACTTTACTTCCTGGACTTTGTTTCGGCTGAATGTTTTTTTGAAAATGGGTATTTTTCCGAGAGGAATTAAAATATCCATTTTTTTTTCAAATTCAGCTCAGAAAGACTCAGATATGAACCTGAAGTGCATCACCTTTTTTTTTCTAGAAAAAATATGCAAAAAGAGACAACATATTCTCCTCTTCTTTGGCCAAGGAAAATGCTCTGATACCACTTGTTAAGTACCTATACCATATCTACAAGTATACTTGAATAAGACCAAGAATAAACCATAAACCATTCACCAAACACAAGAATATAGAAAACCCTTGAGGTAGGGTAACACCATATATTAATCCTTAAGGAAGGATAACCCTCCTCAAGCAATGCTTGATACATTAAAAATATTCTTCACTATCTCATTAAATTGCTTACACTTATTTATATATCTCTCTCTCTATCTCCTAGGAAACTTCTAGATATCCTTCTCACATTTATTACATTTAACTACCGTAGTGGGCCTTTATTAATATAGTGGACCTAGTCCACCTTACATTGAATGACCACATTCTAATATATTAAATGACTTCCACTAATAATACATAACCACATTCCCATTGGTTACCTCCCTAGGTACCCCATATTACCTCCCTAGGTATCATTCACAATATTCTTCACTATCTCATTACATTTCTTACACTTCTTTATATAGCTCTCTCTATCTCCTAGGAACCTTCTAGAGAGCCTTCTCACATTTATTACATTTATCTACCATAGTGGGCCTTTATTAATATAGTGGACCTAGTCCACCTTACATTGAACCACATTATCATATATTAAATGACTTCCACTAATAATTCATAACCACATTCCCATTGGGTACCTCCCTAGGTACCCCATATTACCTCCCTAGGTATCATTCACAATATTCTTCACTATCTCATTACATTGCTTACACTTCTTTATATAGCTCTGTATATCTCCTAGGAACCTTCTAGAGATCCTTCTCACATTTATTACATTTAACTAACATAGTGGGCCTTTATTAATATAGTGGACCTAGTCCACCTTACATTGAATGACCACATTCTCATATATTAAATGACTTCCACTAATAATACATAACCACATTCCCATTGGGTACCTCCCTAGGTATACTAGAATGATATTCATTCATACCCGACTCATTTTCTACTTTATGGGGTCCCTCTTCAGTTTTCTTGGCCTCTTCAGGCTCTTCTCCATCCTCTTCATGCTTCTCTTCAAGAATCACATTGTCCCCTTATACCACTTTGATTTCATGCTAGTTGGATTCAGGAACATAGCACAACCCTCTTTTCAAATTTCTTTCTCGTGAACCAACGTTCATCATCCTAAAAGAGATTTGTTTCCTACGCAATGGAGTCTTTTGTGACCTTGAGATCAAAATCCCCCAAAATTTCCCTTTTCCCATCGAACCCTAATGCAAATTCTTGGGTAAATTCTACATTGTTCCCATTGTATTTCAAGAAGAAAGGAAGCCATCACAATTTCTCTATCTTCCTCCTATATTTTGGGTATGCTTCCAATATCTTAGCCCCGTTTGATTCAATTTTGAGTACATTCTTCATTCTTTCTCACGAAAAGGACATGTAGGGTTCAAATGAAAATACTTGACTTAATATACAAGGAGATGGGATTTCATGATATAATAAGAAAATGAGGTTGAACAAGAGTCTAGGTTTAATCATGAACATGGCGATAAAATTGTCATGACCTAATTTAACAGCTCCTGTAAGGTAGTGATCGACGTAATAAATTTTGAAATGAGATCGATTTGCACATCTGGTGGTGGAGGATTATGTAATTATTCTAAATCAAGGTAATCAAAAGGTGTTCAATTTGGTGCATGTGCGACAATTAAGGGGCGATAGGATCATATTTAGTGCATTTGGATTCAAAAGGTTTCCATAGTATTACACTTCCCAAATTTAATGAACAAAATAAAATACCTTACCTAATCTTATATTACTTGGAATTACGTTATCACCTTGTTGAACCATACCTCTTGTGAAAGTTCCGAGTTATGGTGTCTAGTGCAAGAAGTTTGTTCTAGATTGGATTTTTAGAAGCATAATTTGTATCATGGATTGCTACAAAAAAATGTAGATCTGTAAATAATCATGGTAGAAATCTATCTGTGCCCACGAATTTATGCTCGAATGGAGATCCTCTTTTCTTCGTTAATTACCAAAAATGATACAATAGATGTGAGAATTAGAACAACAATATACAAATAATCCTTGTAATGAAAATGCTATTGGAATAGGAACATGAAGAAGAATAGGAACAAATGCTACAGGAACTTGAAAATTGAATTTTCCATGTTTTGTTTGGTTGAATTGCTACAAAATATTCATCCTTACCCACTTCTGTACATTCCCTTCCATGTGAATAAATTTCTTTAAGTTGAACTTAGAGGGGAATCATTAGATTATCGACCATTAATGAATGTCGTTAACCAACGTGACATTTCTCATCAATAATGTTAATGAGCATCAAGTTACTTCAATGCATCATATCAAGTAAAAATGGATGTGTTGAAGTTGAGTAACTTGCAGGATCTAGAATCTAAGGGGCATTGATGCATCCCCACTACTACCAGTGAGAGAACTTTTCATTAAGGAATGCAAATCCCAAGGCATTGTCACAATCTTTGATCTCAGAGCCCAAATAAAGAGTTGAATTTGATGGGTCGATATTGCTAGAATGAGGGACTTAATGAATCCTATGTCATCCAATGTGATAAAATGAAATGATTTGAAAAAATTTGAAAAAATAAACCGTCACAAGATATAAGTTTATTTGGGAACTCACCAACCATAAGCATGGTTTTCAAGTAAAGTTTTGGCTCAGCTATGACATAATTTCTGGTTTTCACAATTGAGCATTATTTCCTCTTTACTTTTATTATTATTTTTTTTTTGATTGAAAATGGAAGAACGAAGAAGAGGAAGGTTTTGTTGGGAAACTATACCCTACGGACTAACAAGCTAGGGCTTAAACTTGCATGCAGATCATGACCCTTAAGAAATTACTTTTAACCTTCTATCCCAAACCTAAAACCCTTTTTCACATGCAAACATGGAAAGAATCGACTAACCTTTTATCGATGCTTGATGTAGATCCTCCGTTGCGCTTTTGTCTCCTTGCTTCTACTGCTCCTTCCAAAGACAATCCCGCAATCAAGACAAAAACACTACGCATGCATGCTATTGTTCTACTAGAAGGTTAGAGATTAAGCATAAATCAAATAAAATATATAAGACTCGTGTATTGGGACGGGAAAAGTATTCTTTATTAACCTCAAGATGAATCAACTTACAATAATCATAGAGACCGACCACCGTTCCTCGATCCTGATCCTGGGCTCCTCCTCTTCTTTGTCCTCCAACTGCTTTGCCTGAATTCTCGTTTAGGCTTGAGGAAATGCTAAAGGGTTGGGACAAATGGATTCAGCAATTGGGCAGAGTTTATTTGCTATCTTTTTCCTCCTTCCAAATAGTACCCCTACCCCTTATTTTATAGGTTAGAAGGAGCTAGGGTTTTGGACGAACTCTTAGCCATGCATGGCCGGGAGTTTCAGTTAACTGATCCATAGCTTTTTGTCCCGTCGACAACTTTTCGTTTTTTGTGATTCTGAAGGCAAACGCGGGCTGTAGTGGGCCTGCTAGCGTTTTCCCATAGGCTGTAGTGGGCCTGCTAGCAGCACATAGCGTTCCATAAATTTTATAGTGGGCACACTTTAAGTTTGCCAGAGTAGCATTTTTTGTAAAATGGGGCTGCTAGCGTTTACTTTTAAAATGGAGTTTTAGAAGAGTTGTTGAGTAGTTTTGGCAAGAAGGGATATGAGTTGCTTTAATGCCTGGTAAGCATGTGGTGCAATTTAGGGTTACGGATGCCCCCTAATGTAATGAAATTGAGAAGAAACATCGATGGCGAAATACATTACAATCTTTACCAATGTATGCTGATATCTTTGAATGAGTGAGCCAAGAATCGAGAATCGAGTGTTGTACGGAAATAACAAATGTCTCATCCCGGTAGACGCCACCATGCTCGGGATAAAATGAAACGCATGGCTACCAATCAAATACACTATAGATCCATGTCATATAACTATATAAAGTGTAGCCATAGAGCGATTATTGGATCTACATCTCGAAATCAAAAGGATATACGTGTAAAGTATCCATCTTCTAAAAGATGATAAGTCGATGGCTAAGGGTCAAGGGACTTCAAAGCTCGAAACAACTTCAAAATCTTCAAAACTTCGGGTAGGAGTGTAATATGAGTGTCATTTGCACACTGAGAGGTCTTCGGCGACTCGTCGGGCATGAACAAAATTGATAATCTTGATGATCCCGAGGCCAGAGGCTTAAATTGATTCGAATAAGGACTTGATTGGGTGTTTAGGATGGTTGGGTATGCGGACAGGAGACATATTGCATAGGGGCTGACTCGGGCTTAGTGAAAAATTCCCTTGGATAATAGCTTGACAAGTGATAACTGAGCAACATATCTACGTTAATCATAAGTCTCTGGCGGGGAGAGGCAACACAAACTCTCTCCATATGTTTGGAAGAGTAATAAGCGATTGGAGGACACAACTCTATATAGCCGATCAAAGCTTCTAAGGTGGTACTACATCCCATAGTATGATGAATCAAATGGACATATGTGTTTTATCCAAGGGTGACTCATTATCTTGCCAATAAAGAAAATACTTTTCCCATCCTCTTTTCAGGGGGTATATTTGTTTTTTTGTTCTTTTTGATGATTTAGCAAAGAATAAAGGAATATTACGTTCTGTGAGGGAGGAGGAGCGGTATAGCAAACACATAAGCTCAAGGCACAAGGACAAGGCTGATGTTCTAGGAAATAATACTGGAAAAATCCTCCGATTGGCCAAGGTGTTCAAAATAAGCATAGCTGTTACTAGGCTGATGGGTAAGGCATGCAAACGCGGTTGATAGAACACAAAATGGTAGCGATGCTTGATGTAAGTTCTGAGACCAAAGAGAGCTCGGTGGTTTTCATATTTAAAGGTGAAAAAGCCTAAAAAGGAAACTCCATTGGGGTACCTTTTTCCGTCAATAGTCCTGATTGGTTGAAAGAGGGTAAACTAACAGATTAGGCGATCAATTCAAAACCATTTTAACGGTGTGGAAAGGACAAGATCACTTCGACTATTTTTTTCACTTTTAAAGAGTCTAAAAAGCAACATGGACTCAGATTGAGAATGTTCATACGGACCATTTTAACGAGTGTGAAAAGAATAAGGTCACTCGACGATCTTTTTCGAGATTTTTAGAGTGCGAGAAAGGCTTGACATGGACCTGGTTAGGAATGTTCTTTTGGACCATTTTAATGGGTGTGAAGGAATAAGGTCACTCATTGATCTTTTCAATTTTGAGAATTAGAAAAGAGCTTAACTATGGACTTCAGGGGTGTTCCTTTTCGTAATTTAGTCCACCGAGTAGAAAAAGGAATAAAATTATACTGAGGATACTCTTCTAAAAGAATGGGAATTCAATAGAGTATTCCTTGTTGTCCTGAGTTGGCCGTCCAGGACGAAAAAAGAATTAAACTTCATAGGACGAGCGTGACTGCGTTTAGTTTAATGGCGTGAAAGAGCCTGCGATAAACTTCGACAATCTTTTCATTTTTAGAGAATTTATGAAAAGGGCTTAAAAGGATACCCATTTAAGGAATGTTCACGGATACTTTAATGAGTGTGAAGAAAACAAGGTCACTCGACAATATCTTTTCATCTTTAAAGATGCGAAGGCTTAAAGAAAGGCGCATAATGGTTACTTTTCAGGTTAATCCGGTGATGTCGAAAAGCATAAATGCAGTCTCGCGAGATGTTTCTTTTGGGTCTCAAAAGCGAGCTTGAAAAACAACAAAGGTAGCCATGATCGACACTTTGGCGGGTGGAATCCGGTATCACCATTAAGACCGGAAAAACGCTCAGCGAATTCTTTAAAAGATCAGGTATAAATCTGAATCTCTCCTCGGGGAGCAATGCACCTCGTGAACATTCTCCACATTGCCAGGGTTTTGGGAGATGTTGTTTGGTATAGTTTCAGCGATAGTCTTCATATTTCCCTCAGTGTAAATTTCCTATGTAGCTAAGAAATTAATAGGAAAATACCTATCTACATTCACGATTGAAACAAATTCTCCCACCTCTATTATCCTTAACTCTGGGAGGAAGTATGATATGCGATGAAGATCTTCCCAAGGTATGTTTGGACTAGTCATTGCTTCGATGATTTCTTCGTTTGAGGGAAATACTAAGTTTAAAGAATCAATATTGATAAGGGAACCTTGAGCCCAAGCAAGCTTGAGAACTGGATTTGACTCCGGTGTAAGAGTCCGATCTGGGTCGGCTGAAGTTTGTTGGAATATAGAGTACGCAACTTTTGTTGTGTACAAGGGCATGGACATGCCATGTTGCCCTGTCCCTTCCATCGTGGGCGATGGGGAAGGAAGAGTCCACGGATCACGAAAGTGAGTCGTGGCAATGAAGATGAAAAAATCTCATCCTTGTGGTGATGCGATATAAACTTGACATCACCAAAAGGTGGAGTGTCGAAAGTACCCATCAAGATGGGCATAAACCAACTCTATATTGAAACCGGCTTGGATTATCTATCCTTAGGGCAGTGGATACCCAATAATTTAGGTCGAGGTCGAGAAGGACAAGCGATCAATGGTCACTATCCGGCCTTCATGTGGAAACAATAAGACTTCAGCGAAAAGCTATGCGATCAGCTTGCATTGCATAAGTCAACCTCACGACCTAACAATAGATTGCCTTGGTCGATGGGGCATCAGCACCTCTACTTCGGCGCTGCGGAGTCTCCCCCTAGCGCGCGGGGAAAGAAGGGAATGATGCCATGCGATTGAGAAAATAATGACCATGTCAGTTACGGTGGTAGAGTGGTGGCGAACAACTCCGGGTTGACGATGGTTTGAAATGCTAATGACATAGCATAGAAATTCGAGCGCCCTCGTCTACCACTGTGCGGAGATATTCCGTGTAAAAGTTTCATGGGATGAGCCACTACTAACTGAAACGCTACATGGTAAGGCAGCGGGTTTCAAGTCGGTCGATGCATCTAGCTTATGCATTACTGAGTTACATGTCTGATGAGGCCTAAAGCCTTAACAAGGCTTTCCTCTGGCCGAGGGCAAATTTGGAGGACCTCCAGCGGGGCCTGCTGGGGTTTGGGATAGAATAACTACCTGAGTGGATGCAGAAGGCGACCCTTGCATTTTGGGACAGGGCTCTCTTGAAGCGTACCTTTTAGGTCGTGTCCTTCGTTTCTCTGCGTCTTTCGATCACATCAGAGGAAGAGATGGGTGTTGAGCTATTTTTCCCTTTTCAAAGGTGCTTTGGTTGCTATAGTGGGTGTGCTCTGGTTATGATTAAACATCACTTTTTGACCATATATGCGTTCGTGAGGAAGAATTGTTTGGGGAAGGTTTTCTGGTGCCCCGCCGACATAATGAAGTGCGAGTTCAATTTCGCCCATGCTAAAAGGGATTAGTCAACACGACTTCTTTGTTGTTGTGTGACAAACTTTCGGGCCTCAAAGCCAGGGAGGCATAGATGGAATCCGGATGGTCTTCGGCGCGCCAGAAGTTACTGCCCGGATACCTCGCCTTCCTCTTTACCGTAGTTCGCCCGGCATTATCGATTGGTTTTTATCCCCTTATCCTTTTCGCGTTGTTTTCTTCGCCGAGGCTGGCCTTTGGGTTAGTCGTCTACGCCCACCAGTACGTACTTTTCGGCGTTTGGGTGGGAGGAAGCGATAGCGGTGGTCTGTTGGCAGTAGTGTTGTATGGATAACTTTGCTACAATTGTTTTATTAATTTCTCCCGGTAGGGCTTGGTTTCTCAAATTGATGATACCATCGGCGTGTGGTCCGTCTCTCTATCTGGTTTTATCTAGAATTGATGGTGGTGCATCCGGAAGGATGTTCTACAATAGACCAGACCGAGAATAGATAATCTCAATGCAGACCCTCATGAT
This sequence comes from Picea sitchensis, assembly GCA_010110895.2. Classification (NCBI taxonomy): domain Eukaryota; kingdom Viridiplantae; phylum Streptophyta; class Pinopsida; order Pinales; family Pinaceae; genus Picea; species Picea sitchensis. The sequence continues at coordinate 220,372 of SNQJ01S0001898.1, read as the reverse complement.
GGCATCCTCCTGGAGAAAACCCCTGAAGTCGCAACGTATTTGGATAACTACGAACTAAAGACAGTAACCACTCCAGCGAGATCTTTGGTGGGGCCGGAGTACCTTAATAAGACTCTTTCGGCATCACCACTATCGAATATGATCTAAGATATGGTCGGCGTAGATGCGCTTTCGAAATTGGCTAACAGTGCGATGTAGACATCATTATCTCACGAATGGCGGAAATGGTTGGAAGGCATAGCCGGTTAGCCAAAAGATGAAGTATGATGACGATCAGCTCTATGTACCATTCCAGCGACACTCCCAGTAAGTCGTTGAAACGACACATAAGCTAGACAAAGTCATCTTTTAGTGAGTTAGATGAGCACGAAGGTGGAAAGTAGTCCGCAGTGATCACGGATCGCCGTTGAAGCAGCCTCGAACTGGAATGTCAAGAAGAGCAACCGTTGGCATAGAGGCCAATGCGGATCGTGACGGATAGGATCGTTTAACAACCATGTCAAATGCAGCGGGAATTAGCGTCGCCAAGAATGGTAGTTTAGGTTCTTGCTGATAGCCTGGGAAAAAAAAAGGGTCCTGGAGTTTAACTAGCACCAAGTTTCCAGGAAAAATTTTCTTTCTAGCTAGGGTTTTTGGTAGAAACCATGGCCCTAACAAGCATAAGGATTTTGCATCTATAGAGACATCATCGGCTGATTCCCATAAAGGACATAGGATGTTGGGCATTCATCGTGTTTAGCGGACTTTGGGAAGGATGCGGTCCAGGGGAGAGGCATACGAAGTCTGCGAGAGTTCCATTGGTATGGAAAAGAGTTACCCGGAATGACATTCTAGATGAAGGCGAATCACTTGTCACGAGTTCCAAGGTCACGGTATATATGTGCCCAGTATGAATAGTACCACAATGCTTGCGGTGTAGACTATCCAAATGGGTGTGCCCGGATAGAGCGGATGTAGGCGTTATTTATTACCAGCGTCCCATTCAAACAAGCGGTGAAGCCGAACCTACGGTACGGTTTGCGTAGTGTTCATGACTCGACTCCGAATGAACTTCGTTAATGCGCGTGAAGCTGGCGATGCAATCCACCGAGCGACGGGGACGAAAGAGGAGTATGACCTCCAGCGTTAGGAAAAGTGTTGAAAGGGACATGAATGCCCCAAGTTGACCTTGCAGAGAAACGTTAGAGATACATGCCCCTAGACCCAAACTCTGTAAAGTGGAGTAAGTGAGAGCAGGACTTGTACCCGAACTAGGAATTTTGTATGAGAACGGAGGGCCTGTAGCACTAGGTGTGAAAGGAGGTGTGTCCTCCGCGATAGATGGGAGCGGTCCAGCGTGGCCCGTGAATTCGTGAGAACCATGGTGGCCTAGACCAGGCAAAGGCAAGTTAGAGATGCTTCTCCTAGTAACGGTTGGAATTGAATAATTCCCAGAGGAAGTAGTAGTGTTTGTTGCCATAGCTGTATGAGGCAGCGGAGTTCGGTAAATTGGACTGGTACAATAACCGGTGTACAGATATCAGTGTTTGGGGCTTCATCCGATCCAAGATTGGTGATTGATTCCTCGGGGTTTGTTGGCTCAATGGATTTAGAAACCAGTTGCTTGAAAGACCTTGTTGGTCTGGCTTAAAACCTCGATGGTGGCGAGGGGTGGCTCTAATTATATGCGGCGGGCCAAAGCCATTGGCCGTGAACTCTGAGATCCTATTGTGAGAAGATTCCACGACCGCTAAGGTATTAAACCGCGAACAAACTATAACACACTAAAAGAAGCCCACAATGAGATAATCGAAATCACTAACTATTTTGGAAAACGGTTACAACAACCAACACTAGAGCAACTTACGGTGCAAGTGCAACTCGAAAAAAAAATCACCCTCTAAGTATAGTCTTCAAATCATGGCCCAATGTCTTCCCTAGACACTGCGGTATACCCCCACAATCACATGTACAAGTCCCTAGAATAAAGGCAACTAAATTTCCAACTCGCAAACAATCACCAAGAAGGTACAATCAACAGTCGGGTGGACCACAATGAGCGGGGTATCAAGCCCGAAACCTATCAAGGTATTGAGAGAAAATGGTGGGAGAGACAGGCGGGGACTTCAGGCGTTGAGACCCACCAAGCTCCATGGCAAATGCAAGCGATGGAATCCCAAAACAAATCATCGATATGTGTTATCTCCCGCTACGCTCAGGTCCATCTTTGGAGGTTATGCTTCCCTTTCCTTGCAGCGACCTCGTGTTTAGCCCACAGTGTTAGAGGGGGTCTGGATAACTTTCATGGTGGACTTCCTACATACATTAGACTCCAATGTTTGGTTTGGTGGCCTTGGAGAATTTACTCTGTAACTATTCAAACCCTAGTCTTAAGCTAGGTGTATGAACCCTACAAATAAGAAGTGCGATGGTTTTTGGTAAAGCGTTGCTTTTAATGGGTTTTTAAGTCACAAAGATGCGAAGGTAAGCGATGGTGTGTGTACATACCAATCAAAGCGAATGAAATGATTGGAAACAAGAACTTTTACAAAAAATGAAAAACCTGCTTGGCTTTCAACAAGAAGGAGCTTCTTTTCTTTTTCAACTTTCTAAGATTTCGTAAATAGTACCAAGTAATTTCACTCAAATCCGCAAGCTACTTATACTCTAAATGCGGTCTGGGAGACTTATGAAAAATACTTCTTCCCACAGCTCGCGATGCAACAACTTACAATCTTCAAACCAAAGGAAAGAAAATGAAACAATTTTTTATTTTGTTTAAATTGCAAAATGAAGTAATAAAGGGAAAATGATGACAAGAAAAAAAAAAAAAAAAAAAAGTTAAACCCAAGTCACGGATCTCAACGAACGAGCAAGGCAGCACAAAAGCGATCGAAAACAGGTTCAACGCACTTTTCTAAAAACCATGAAACAAAACTTTTCTTTTTGGTCTTTTCTATCAACACATTAACTAATAAAAACACAGGCTAAAGATCAGAGGCCCTAACACAGCATGCGATGAGACTCACACTTACAGGAACACTTCTCACCATGGGAGGACGTTGCCCCACCCGGTAGAAAAGCAATAATCAAGCCGCGGCGTCGCTGAGGAAACAACACCGCGTGCAGGCGTAAAGGCTCTAATAAGCATGCGGGCACCTGGGCTGAAGCTTAAGCAGTGGCCCGGTACGTGTAAAAGGTGGAACAAAGAAACCACCCGCAGGCGTAGGCACGAAAGGCCTCACAGTGCCCGTGTCGGTCTCTTAAAGGTTAAATAGCACCTATTTTAGCAGAAAAGAAAATGAATACAGGCCTTAAACCTGATGGCGGTACCAAACAAGACGATGATCAACAAGACTCAGAAGGATCTAGAAAGCCCCCTGAGAAGGTAAACCGGCGGGGGAAGAGGAAGCGCCTCTCAGCTTCCACAGATCCACACGCTCACGGAAAACCACTGCAATGACATTCAAAGCGTGGGCTATAGAAGGTTGATAGGTTACATGTAGGCGGAACCTTATGCGGTGGCGATGTACCTTTGTGTGTCGAGTAATGAGTGTCAACAGCAGTCCAGGGAAAAGCGGTGATAACCAGTTTCCTGCTAACTTTGACCTACTTGGAAAAAAAAATAAGCAAAGAAATAGAAACTTTATTCCTTTAAACTACCCCAAAACCTTTCTTTGGAATGGAAAGCCTAGGTAAAATCGTCCCGATTGGAGTGCATGAGTGCATTTGTTGGAAATTGCCCTCTGGACAACTAACAAGCTAGGGTTTAAACTTTCATGTAGATCATGACCCTTTAGAAATTACTTTCAACCTTCTATCCCAAACCTAAAACCTTTTTTCACATACAAACATGGAAAAATCATTTAACCTTTTATCGGTAACGATGTAGGTAGATCCTTTGTTGTGCTTTTGTCCTCTTGCTTGCGCTGCTGCTTCCAAAGACAGTTTTGCAATCAAGACAAAACACTAAGCATGCATGCTTATTATTCTACTAGAGGTTAGAGATTAAGCATAAATGAAATAAAATATATAGAACTTCTGCCGTGTATTGGGACTGGAAAATTATTCTTTATTAATCTCAAGATGAATCAACTTACAATAATCGTAGAGGCAGGCACCATTCCTCGATCGATCCTGGGATCCTCTTCTTTTTTCCTTCAACTTCTTTGCTTGAATTCTCGTTTAGGCTTGAGGAAATTCTAAAGGGTTGGGACAAATGGATTACCGACGGTGGAAGCGAGTTTCTTTGCTATCTTTTTCCCTCCTTCAAATAGTACCCCTACCCATTAGCATAGGTTGCAGAAGGAGCTAGGGTTTTAGACTGAACTCGACCATGCATGGTAGGAGTTTGGATGCTTGACCCATATCTTTTTGTCCCATGTGCTTTCCATTTTTGTGATTACGGAAGAGCTTGGTACGTAGTGGGCACACTGGCGTTTGCCCTTGTGAGAACATGGTGGAGCACACTAGCGTTTACTTACGGTACAACAGTGGGCACACTGGCGTTACTTTGAAGTGGAGTTTTAGAAGAGTTGTTAGTGGTTTTTTTTGGCAAAGAAGGGATATGGAGTTTAGGCCTAATGCCCGGTAAGCATGTATGGTGCAATTTAGGGTTATATGAGAGGATGTGGGGAAACCCCCTCACCTACAATATACATGTCAGTTTGTTCCATGATATCTTTGACAAACTCCCCTTTAGATTTTGGACGATATAGCAGAGCTTGTTCCCATTAACCAAGAAGGAGAGCTTTTCATCATCTATAGTTTGAATCTTAATAGATCCATTATCGAACAACTGCAGTCTCATAGGGGCCAATCCAATGAGTGTTAAACTTCCCCTTGAAATCCTTAAATTTGGAGTCGAAAAGAAGTTTTGGTCTTGCATTTCTTCTTAAATAATCTACCATGACACTTGTCCACTCTGTTGGATGAGATCAACATGTTGGAAATCTTCCTAATGCTTCTGGTCCACAATGGTATGTCGAATTCCTTACCCATCCTGTCCACAATGGTATGTTGAATTCCTGTAGCAACTACAACCATATAGTGATCCTATCATTCGTAATAGGTTTCTTCATCAAGTACTTTAATGGAAGAGTGCTTCAGTGTGAATAAGGAGCTTCCTTTTCACAATGATGAAATGCATAAATTTTTAGTGCAAACCATTGCATGGAACTCTTTTTCAATCCCTATGTAATTTAATTCAACTACAACTAAATTCTTATTTATGAAATAAATAACAAGTTAGGAAATTTTCCTTTTGTTAATACTCTCTATGGTGAATCGATGAATGGTCGAGGGTATATGAATGGAACTAGGTTGGTCCTCTGAAATACTTTGGGGCCAAGGAGATTTTCATAGTATATCTATATGTTTATCTAGCTCTATTGAGCATACTATTATTGACTTATTCCTTTAGGAAACTTGCTTGGCCCAGTCAGGGTATGGAACATTATGATTTGATTTGGATTATGGGTTATATATGATGATGTTGAAGTGTTATAGCACACTTTTATTTTATTGATGTATATATATATATGTGTTGACATGTTCTTTTGACAAGTAGTCTTGAGTATGGAAACATCCACGGAGTTATGGATGTTGGTGGTATCAAAGGGATTCCTTGGACTCGATATTGAGTGGGGGAAGTGGATTGTATTGTTTGAAGTATTTCATTATTATCCACATATGATGTATGATGGATTTAGTATGCTTTATATATATATATATATATATATATATATATATATATATATATATATATAAAGTATTGCTGACATTTTTGTTAGTGGATGTGGGCTTGATGATGCTTACTGTCGGACTCACATAGGAGTAAAGGTTCCATGCACAACAACAAGATATTAAGGGAGAGGTCCGACAACATCTCTGTCATAGCTTATAGCACTCCCACTATGGCAAGAACTGTAGGTTAAAAATTAACTATTTGGGTGGTCCACGATGCCATGTTTGCATATTGAGATAGTCCTCAAGGTGATTTCTAAAGAGTAAGCCTTAACAAAGAATCATATTCATTAGAGAATCCCTTAATAGTCTCTCCACAAGGTCAAGCTGAATGGATTTTGACTCAGTGGATTGGAAAAAATTCAAAATAGAATCCAACACAAAGCGGCACCCTTGGAGCATGAGATGCATCTTGAAGGGCACATCGCCTAGTGAGAGCTCGAGTCAAAAAAACATAGGTGGCCAAGGAAAAAAATGGAATGATTAGACCTTGTTGGATTAAGATAATTAATTAAACAATAGAGTATAAATTTTTAAAGCCCACCATATATTTTTTGAAAATAAAGAGGGATAATTGAAATTGTGACATGGGTAAAGATTTGAAGGAAATCAAATGTTGGGAAATAGTAAGTAAAGACCTAAGGAAATGATAAAATACACAAGGTTACATGAAATTACTAAAAGTAAATGCTTTTAGAAATAATTACAACTTGAGAGAATGGGTTTTGGATAGAATAGAATTTGAGTCAAGCAGCCCTAGCCTAACTTTAGAAGACTCATTATCCAACTCAAGCTAAAATCTAGTTAGGAGACAACCATTAATTAAGGGGATTTGGGAACTAAGAGACAACTAAGAAGAATTTTAGGAACACATGGGGAATTGTGAGGAAAGGTGGATTTTAAAGAAAAGTAAAGGAGAAATTTATTGTGCAACCTAGGGATAATGTGACACACGTAGTGGATGAATAGTCCTTGAATTGAATTTCTAAAAATTAATGAATTATGCATGAGGGACATATGTCTGTGAGGGAGAATTATATAAAGAAAGTGTTAAGCCCTAATGTGGGATCATTAAAATAGTGGGGCATTTAGTTAGTAATGTTATTTTATTTATGTCGGCTTTAGGCCATTGGTTGTAATTATACCTCCTAGTCTCCTATATATACCAAAGGAGACATTTTTCATTTGAATCATCTTGTACTTGAACATTTAGAATTATGGGGTAAAGGGGTTTTATGAAGAACTATTATATGAAATTATCTCTTTCAAGGCATTGAGTACTTTTCATGAGGGTTTTTCTATGCTATATTGATGTTTGGTTCTTGGCATATGGTATCAGAGCTCAAGAAGGTCTTGGGGTTTCATTTGCTACACTCGAGACAGGTGGAATTTTAGCTATAAATTTTTTATACAATGTTTGAAGGAATGGATTGGAGGATATTTATTATATGGATCAAAGATACGTTGGGTTCAAATTCATCTCTTGAGGCCTTATACTTTAGGAAGTCTGACACATTACAATAGGGTTAAGGATGCATCTGAAAATGAGTCATTAAGTAATTTTAAGCTATAAAAACTTTTTTATGTAATGTTTTAGACCTAAACTCAAAGGAAATTTACAGAAATTAGCAGTGTATATGTGATAAAAATCTTAACTAGGTCATCTTAAATTTGTGTAGATACCTTGTGTAAGATAGGGTATCGACTAGTCCTATTGACTAGTCTCAAGAATGTGTTCTAGGTAAAGAAATCATAACTTCTTTCTAGAGTATCCAAATTGAGTGGGACTAGTTTTCATTGGATCATGAAACAGGTCTGTGTGGGTGAGTTTCAAAATTTGATATCAATTGGCTGGGCAGGGGTATGCTATACAAGTGAGATCTCTGGAAAGGCCAAAAATGACAGGATTGTGAGGAAGTTACCATAAATTCCACTTGGCACATCCAATTTTGATCATACATGGGGCATTGCAGGAGAAGAAATATCAGAACTACCTAAAAGAAATTTCATACCGAGAAAGGATGGAAAACTTGGGAGATAAACATAATAAATATTGTCTAGCAAAGCGCCTCCAAATCAAGATTCAAAAGTGATACTTGGTCAACATGCCACCCACTTAGAAAAAGGGCACACTACCAAATAAGTCTCCATAAAATCCTAATTGGACCCTTGATGAAGGTGAAAGAAGTAGGGACATAAATGAACTACAAAGATAAGATGGATTCAATGGAAGAAGCTAAGTTGATGGATTCAAACAAACTAAGTTGGATACTAAGGTGGATTCAATGGAAGCTAGTTGGATACTAAGATAGATGGTTTAAAAGGGAGATCATGGAGTATTGAAAAATTTAGTAATAGGAGAAGACACTTGAAAGTGAATATGCATCCCATAAAATTCATGATGAGGGAACACAAGAAGGTGAATCAGAATGGAGAAACTCAAACTTTAGTTTGAAGACCAATCACGTTCCTAGATTGATATGAGAAAGTTTGAAGGAAGGACCCAATCACATGGGTCACTTCAAATGAACAGTGGTGATCTCCATGTGCCACATACACAAAAGGGATGCATTGCTTCTTTATATTTAGAACCTAATGAATTTGTATGGTATCGATGGCTTTGTTTCTGCACCGTCACTCATCGCGTTTAATTTCACGGAAGAAATGATAGCTTTATGGGGATACGAGGAGCAATACCTTCTTTAGCCAATTGATGGAAATCACAATGAGACTCGGTTACGGGAGCATTGAGAACTTCAAAGATTGAATATAAAGGTGGCGATATTCGGATAGGCATGATTGATGTATTCATATGAACTCTAAAGGATAACATTCAGCATGGGGGTTTCCTTTGGGAACCCAAATCATTGGACAATGCATTTAGGTGGCAAGAAATGTTGAAAGTAAAAATATGGCTGGCTATAGAAGGACCAATCCTAACATCTATAGAGAATAGTACTCCTTGCTTCTATAACACCTCAACCTACAAGGGTTGACACCTCAGCTGGTGGAGGAAGAAGAAAGAAAAGGTTTATGCTTTAATTATGATAACAAATACAGTAAAGGACATAGGTGTGGTGAAGGTATTGTACATAGATTGTGAATATGAAGAAGAACAAGAACAAGAACCATCTCAAGATGAAAGCGTAGAAGCAATTCGTCTGAAGAGTTGACTCCACGATATAAATTAGTAATGCATTGGCTGGAATTATCCTCCTCAAACCCTCAAGATAGGGGATACATCAAAAAAAGAAAAAAAGGTAATAGTCCTAATTGATTAAGGTACTCATATTTCATTCACTATAAATTAGCAAGATCTCGAATTGCTTTCATATCCCAGCGCCATAGTTTCAAGTAATGATTGTAGATGGAGGAAGTATCAATTACTCAAGAAAATTACGTGGATCAATCTTACTATGGAATATGTAATGAATAGTCAAAATATTGCTATACCCATGGGTGGGAATTGAGATGTTGTCTTAGGAATCAATGGTTCTGATCATTAGGAACAATGAAAACTTATTTTCAAGACTTTTAAGAATTTTCATTTGGAAGGAAAATAAATTGAGTTTAGAACATCACGGAAGCAGGTAGGGTGATAAGCTCCTAATGGCATGACAAAATTATTGAAAAGGTATCAAAGGCATTATTGCGCAACTATGCTCACTAGATGTTCAAACGTAAACCATCTATTCCTCAATATCTCGAAGGATCATTGATAAGCATTCAGTGTTGAAGATATTCCCAAAGGTCTCTTCACCCACTCCCGAGAAATCATGATCATGAAGAATTCACTAATTCACAGAGTGTTCCTCCTAACATCAGACCCATCGGTCACCCACCCGGAAGAGTGAGAAATTGAGCACATGGTTGGAGAAATGTGAGAGGCTGGCATTGTTAGACCTAGGCAAAGTTCTTATTCTGCATCGGTGGTAATGGTATTCAAGAAAAGATAGCTCATGGCGTGTACTGTCGGATTATAGAGAGCTCAACAAGATCACTATTAAATATAAGTTTCCCCATCCCGAGTCATTGATGAATTGTTAGATGAACTACATGGAGCAATCTATTTCAAAATTACGGATCCCTCTGATTCTGGGTATCATCGGATCATAATGAAGGAAGAAGATATCAAAAACAACATTCCGAACTCATGAAGGCCATTATGAATTTTTGGTCATGCCTTTTGGACTTACAAATGCACCTTCCACATTCAAAGGGTTGGTGATTCCATTTTCAAGCCCTTCCCTTGAAAATTTGTTCTAGTATTTTTGATGATATACTAATCTATAGCAAGTATTGGGAGGGATGTGTCTAGCACGACATGTTGTGAGGTGCTACAGCTTCAAAGGGCAATAGCTATGGCTAAATCAAATGTTTCTTTGAATTAAGGAGGTAGAAGTGTTGGGTCATATTGTATCTCACATAGAAGGTGCCAAGGGTAGACCCTAATAAGATTAAGGCCATATGATAAATTTGGCGTTCATTAAAAAATTAGAGTTTTGGGTTGACAGGTTCTCTTATGAAGTTCATTTGGAACATGGAGGAATAGAAACACCTTTAATAACAATAACTAAGAAGGATGCATTTCATGGACTCTAGAGGCAACTAAAGCTTTTGAACAACTTGAAGGTGTGTAAGCTCTGTCTTGACCACTCAGGACTTCACAAAAACCTTTATTATTGGAATGTGATGCCTCAGAAATGGAATTGGTGTTGTCTAATGCAAGAAGGAAGGCCCACGGATTTTTTGAGTGAATCACTTTCGAGGGAAAAGGACTTACACGAACCCATTTTTGAGAAAGAGGAAATGATGGCAATACTACGTACATTGAAGAATGGCATCCTTACCTAATGGTAGGCACTTCAAGGTCAAAGCTTCAGTCATGATAGTCTTATGTACTTCTTGGAGCAAAGACTATCTTGAGAAGAACACCAAAAAGTGGGTATGAATATTGGGTTATGATTTTGAAATCGATACATAAAAGGGGAAGCAAAATGTTGTGGGATGCAATTTCAGAAAGGATGAATATGTTGAGGCCCTTCTACGTGCTATCTCGATCATCCAACTTAGATTGGATAATAGAAGCAAGGGATGAATGGAAAGAATGGCCAGGAAGGTGTGGACTCTCATTGAAAGGTTGCAGCAGGATGGCAGTGCATCTGCTTACGTTACATGGAAAAATGATTCACTATGGTACAAAGATTTCTTATGATATTTATGCTTAGCAAGAACTCCCAACTCAAACAAAAGGTACTATTGGAATTGCATCTCTCCGATGGGAGGCACTTTCAGGTACTATTGAATTGCACATCTCCGCGAGTGTTACCGAAGTCTAGAGGAAATAGTGTCATCATGGTGATTGTTGGAAGTACGACCAAATGCATACACTTTGTGCACTCTCTCATCCCTTCAAAGAAAGTAAAGTTGCCACTTTGCATTCATTGAGACAGTTCAAAGCTACATGGCAACCCAAAGATTATTGTAAAGTGGCAGTCCCATCTTCACTAGGCAGTTTGGACATAATTATTTTCTTTTGGAGCACTCAATTGGCTCATAGCTCATCCTATAATCCTCAATCGATGGACAAACCAAGATAGTGGAGCAGAAATGTTTGGAAGGATACCTTCATTGGCACATGCTTGTTATAAACAAAATGGTTGAAATGGTTACCCTTGGCGGAATGGTGGTATACCACTTCCTTTCATCTTGCAACAAAAATATTTCCATTTATGGCACTATGGATATCACCCCTCCTTCATCACTTCTTCTCTAAAAGAAAAATATAAAGGTTCAAGAAGTAGTGGAAGATCACATGAGAATGAAACAAGTTATGAAAATCTTAAAGGACAACTTGAGCCATGGCACAAAATCGCATAGAAACAACAAACATATCAACATGCAGTAGTGAAGAAGTTTTTGGAAGTAGGGGATTGAACGACACTTTACAGACCGTTATAAACAGATGTCCATCAAGAAAGACAATAAGGATAATTAATTATCACCAAGTACTATGGCCCTTGTAAGGAGTTGCAAAGGTGGAAGTATATAGCGCCCACAAGTGGAAACATCTTCACGAGTACACCCAGGTTTTCCATGTTTCATGGCAAGAAGGTTATGGGTGACAAGATCCTAGTTCAAACTATATTGCCCCGAACTTGATGGGGAAGGAAAAATCATGTTGGATACTAAAGCCATCACTGACACAAAAGAATTCATCAAGCGAGGAATAGATCAAACACGGAGTATCTCATTAAATGGAGAAAAAATACCGGCTGAAGAATCCACTTGGGAATATGATTATTTTATACAAAAGCATACAAAACTACTCAAGTGTTGAGGAAAAAACTTTTCTAAAGGGGAGGGGCATGTTAATCCCTAATATTGGCTCATTAACCCTTAATTGGGGCATATTCAGATGGCATGTTAATCCCTAATATTGGCTCATTAACCCTTAATTGGGGCATATTAGATTAGTAATGTTATTTTATTTATGTCGACTTTAGGCCATTAGTTGTAATTATACCTCCTAGTCTCCTATATATACCAAGGAGACATTTTCATTTTGTATCATCTTGTACTTGAACATGTAAGTGGGGTAAAAGGAGGTTACCCCCTCGAAGAGGCTTATTATATGAAATTATCTCTTTTTCAAGGCGTTGAGTACTTTTCCTGAGGTTTTTCTATGCTATATTGATGTTTGGTTCTTAACAAAAAGGGACATAAAATAGAAGGGGATCGGACCCTGGGGAAGGCACTGTTATGCTTCCAAATTTTATATTGACTGTGTTTTTACTTGTGATATTTGGGACTCTAGGCTTGTGGAAAGAGTGGAATCTCTTCCTTGTAAGGCAAGCCTGGAAGCTATTGTGTTCTAGTTTTTGTGTGCATGGACACTTTGCAGCTCAGGGGGATAAGTGATAAGAAGAGTGCCCCTAGCGTTCGCTGGGAGGTACCGGTGAAGTATCTGTGATTAGCAAGCAAAGGAAAGGAAGGAGCACAAGGTATGGAAGGAAATCTTCAACACACAGGTTTCACCGATTTATGGTATTTATAAGTTGAATTTGTTTATATCACGAGAGTATAAATATAGTATATGGATAGAGTCACTGTAGAATCGTTTGAAGGTCTAAATGTCAAGTGTTTTCTAACATAGGAATAATAGCCACAGTGTTATATTTTAAATCTTCACTGTAAATTTCAGACATTTTCAGAACTTTGTATATCGGTCGGATCCTCCATGTTTAAGTGAAAGATTTATATTTCATATAGCTTATGTTTAAGTCTGTATTTTCATCCTTACATGAATATGTTTGATCAGATTTTTTAAGGGTTTATGTTAGGACATTATCAATGTATTGATCACTGGTCATTTGAGGTTTAGTTCTGATTTGTATCATAAGTCCTTGTTGATTGTCATTAAAAATCCAAATCAATTATGTTCATGGGTTTGCTTCTGAGAGGCATACTGGATACAAACTTGTACCATAACTTCCTATTAGGTTTACGAAAAATCAATTTTGTCAAATGGTGTATTTTTTGTGAAATTTTTAAACCCTGGGTTATCATTTTTCTCGGATTAGATTTTGTTTTACCCAAAGTTCTGTAAAAATGTTGCTACTTAATCCATTTACTTTGGGATTCGTGGGATGCCCATTCCTGGGTTTTAGAGAAAAAATTTACTTACTTCCAATATGGGTGTTAGCCCTTTTTCATAAACCAAGTTATGCATCTGACTAGGAGACAAAACCTGGTTCTAGTACTAAGGGGCATTATTCTAGGCTCCGGAACTCCAACGTTCCAAATATTTCTTCAACCCAACACTCATTTTATCTCGAATTTCTAACTGGTAGAATTTGCTCATTGATGAGATGAATAACAGTTGTAGGTTACCCTACCCTACCACCCTACTTCGTAACTTTGACATCAAATATAATGGTTGGCGATGATTTTCCTCTTATGAGGTCTACGGTGGAGATACACTACAAAACATCTGGACTTCAGGGTTTTCCACCTATACAACTTGAAACTATCCCATCCGAGTAACCGAACCACTACAAATCTCGAAGATCTGATGGTTTACACTTTACGACAGTTAACGATTGTAGTCCACTCTTGAGTTCAGAACTCTAGGGATCTCTTTCTACTCAATAACCCATTTCCTCCGGAGTGTCAAATTGTCGACCCTCCAAAGGACTCAGACTTGAATATCTAACGATCCTTTTTGTTTTCCATATATACGGATCTCCTTTACTTCGGAAGCTCGAAACTTCGGGGTCTTTGTAACCCTTAACCTTTACCTCTTAACTCAGCTCGATAACCGAATATTGTTTAACTCAAAGATCAATGGTCCCTTTACCTTTCTTTGATCTACGACTAGAAGTGGTTTCGAAGATCCGACAATTCGTAGAACTGGGTTTACTTTGGGTTTGAATCTACTAGAGTGACATGGAAACCATGTTGTCAGTTCAATGACGTGTCAGAAAATGAGAGTGACACATGTCATGTAATTTATCATAGATGACATAACCCAAGGTACCCTAAATAAGTGCCACATGTCAACTAGAATCAATTGATAGGTGGCATTTGACACGTCAGTAGACAAGAGCTTTGAGAAGGGGCTCTGAAACTTCGATACTTCGGGGCTTCGGGCTTCAGAAGGTTTAGCTTTGCAACTCTAGTTTTCCTTTGAACTAACGAAGGAGAAACGATCAGATATGTTAGTCCTTGATTATCTGTTGGCAACGGTCAGGATTAACTTCGGACTTTGGGAGTTTGGAACCTTTCCCACCTTCATAACTTCAACAAACCTCCTAAACGACCAAAATATGAATACTCAGATCTACATACACGAGTACCCAACATTCGATGGTACTGATGTACTCCAAACTTCGGGACTCCAGGAGTGCATTATCCTTAACACCATGACTCTTTTTCTGAATTACCGAACCTACGAATATGAAGGCTCGCATATCCAATGGCCTTTATTTGATCAACATATATACAAATGTTCTCCACTAAAGGACTTCAGAGATTCAGGGTTTCCTTCACTCTTTACCTTTATGAACTTTTTAAGCCAATTAGTCGAACCCTCGGAGATCCAACGAATAGTATTCCTTCACCGATCTAAGGTGTAGATAATCTCGTGACTTCATTCTTTGGGGCTCTCTTAAAACAAGTTACTCAGATCTGTCAAATTAGAGAAGCCCGAAGGTATTAAGGATTTTAACAAGTGCACATATTTTTTCTGATTGGACAGTCGTGGGGATTCTGATTTACTCATGATCAAATCCGGTCCACTGGTTCCCTTCAAAGGGATATTAACCTATGGTTCCTCGTTGAACCATGTAAACTCTTCCCCTCTTGAGCTTTGCCTTGATTTGAACTCTAGTGTTCTTAGTGCATCCCTCTTGATCTTTAGATTATAATTGTTGAGTGTGTATTTTTCATCTCTCCTATGTTTGTTTGCACTGTCTCTTCTAAGATTTGTAGTTCCAAAGGTTGTAACCCTACCCGACTTGAGAGGATATCTACGCATACCAAGAACTGTTTCTTATGAACTTGGGTTTTAGAGGAGCCTTCCCACGCACTTCTAGAGTTGACTGTGGAAGTGTGGCACCTTGGTACCCGAGGAGAAGCTTTAGGCTTCTTATAGAAAGTAAACTCTTTCTTAGAACCAACTCTCTCCTAGTTACATGTTATTTCTTCACTGTATCTAAGTGATTTAAAATTGTCATAAATGGTAGACTGTCGATTAAAAGAATTCTTTTTTAGTGTTTAAGGTTATTGTCTTGATGTTTATGGAATTTCTTCCTATCCTTAAATGATTAAGGTGATAAATTATTGAATTAGTATGCAATGATGTTAGGAGGAAGTAACCATGTTACCATATCTTCTCTGTTTACGGAAGGGTAGTTAAGAATGTTGTAATTTATATTTAAATTGCGGAATGAGTTTAAATTTATGGGAATTAGAAACTTCCTTATTCCTTAGAACAGTCGACAGTATTGAGACCGTAAATGGTCAAGATCAATCCAACGAATCCTAAACATGAGTGTTTATTATGTGTTTTGGAAGTCCTAACTTTGCACGATAGGTTGGGTGGGTAATTTTATTTTATTTTACATGAAGTGATAGATTCCTTCATTCTTTAAACAATATCTAAATATAGTTTTGGAAATGGGTTGAAAGAAATATAATGTGTATTATTGATGTATGTTACTATAATGTTTCTCCTATTATAATGATGTTTATTAATGTTTGAAAAAAAAATCATATTGTTTCTCAAATACTTATGTGACATAACAGAGGGGTTGTTACATATGGTATCAAAGAAGGTTCAACCTTGTGACATTTGACCATTACACCATCCATTGTGTTAAAATAAATGATTGAATTAGATTGCTAATAAAAATCTGTAAATTTCTCTTGCAGGTAATCATGGTTAGAGGAAGCGGGGGAATTAGACGACATGGTGCTGGAGGAAGGGGTGAGACACCTCTGATAGCATCCACGCTTGAAAGTTATAACCCCCAGGAAGTTGAGCAGAATGTTGAGCAAGAGAAGATTATTGTGGGAGATGTAGTAAGTATGATGAGATACTTCCAGAGGATGTTAGACCTATTGATCAACCTCCTGGATAGAGATGAGGGCAGAGTGTTGGTACCTAATGAGGGTTCACAATGTGCCCCAGCTGGTAGTAGTAGCATACACCAAGAACTCTAGAAGGTGAAATGTATCGAGTTATGGGATGCCCCAGATAGTTTAGCTGATGAGGCATGGTTAGATGACATGGTGATGTGCTTCACACTTCATGATTACACCTCCAACATGAAAGTCTGCATGTCAGTGTTTCAGCTGAGGGGGAGTACTCTTCTATGGTGGAAGATGATCCTACCTCTAATAAACATGGACTTCGAGGATGTGTCATGGGAATTTTTCTAGGAACGTTTCTGGGAGAGGTATTTGTCTGAAGAATTCATTTAGCATTAGCTTAATGAGTTCAATGTCTTACGACAGGGTGGTCGTATGGTGCCAGAGTATGAGACCAGATTCATGGAGCTACTTAGGTATGCTCCACATATAAACACGGAGAAGTTGAAGGTCAACAAATTCGTGTTTGGCCTTAATTACAACCTTCATGCAAAGGTGAGGATATTAATGACTCAGACTTTGCATGATGTGGTTCATAAGGCCCTCGTAGCTGAGGAAGAGATGAATGATGGGGGTCAGGGTAGGACTCCTTCAAGATAGGCCAGAAAAATTTCATCAGGAGTACACTAGCATCAGGCACCATCCAGACATACTGCAGGGCATCAAGTTACGCCCAGAGGACTTGTGTTTACGACACCATGGCGATAGACTCCTTAGCAGAGGACCCCTTACATAGGGCCACAACATCAAAAACATCGACCATAGCTGCAGTTTAGGCCTATTTAGTAGAACAGACTGGGATCATAGGCTCTTATACCAACAACTTCTACTTTGGGGACCAGGAGCACTAGACCACAGACTGGATTATGGACATATGGTGAGCCACATTACCATCAAGACTGTCCAATTGAGAATGACATGGCGACTGGATTATCAGGACCCACTACAGTTGGATATTTGGGCAAGGCCCACAGGATACATGTAGCGGTGAACAACTGTTAGGTTGAGCATCGGTCCACTGTGCTATAGACGTTAGGTATGATCGTAGCCCAAAACTACAATGTATTGATACATCTAGGTGCTACAGAGAGCTTCATTTCTAGTGCAACAATGAATATAACTAAGGTAAAGGAATTCGAGAAGGATGAGTTCAAGTACGTAGAAATGGCATCAGGTGAAAAATAGAACGTTGGATAAAAGGTTACAAGCTGTAGCCTTAAATTGGGAGACTTTGTAACAAAGGTATATATTTACGTCACGCTATTAGGATCTTATGACATACTGATTGGTATGGATTGGTTGGAATCACATGATGTGATACTTAACTGTAAGAAGAAATGGTTAAGTTTGACGGATCATTTGGGACAATGTAGAGTGATTGTAGAAAGAAACTAGGGAGTGTCCTTGAGGTTCATTTCTTCCCTACAATTGCATACGAGTATGCGCAAGGGATGAAGATTATATGCAATATTAGCACTGAATGAAAAGGGAGAGGAGGAAGGAATAGAAAACCTTCCTATAGTGAAAGAGTTTGAAGAAATTTTTCCAGATGAATTACCCAATTTATCGCTCAATAGAGAGTTGGAGTTTAAAATAGACTTGAAACCAAGAATTGAACCTATTGCAAGAACTCCTTATCAGATGTCAACGCCTGAATTGCAAGAGTTGAAAATGAAATTGAAGGAATTGTTGGATTTGGGACTTATTCGTCCAAGTGTGTCACCTTGGGGTGCACCAATTATTTTTGTAAGGAAGAAGGATGGATCGTGGATACTTTGTATTGACTATCATCAATTGAACAAAGCAGTGATCAAGAACCAACATTCGTTTCCGAGAATAGATGATTTGTTTGATCAGATGAAAGGGGTGATGGTATTCTCAAAGATTGACTTGAGATCAGAATATCACCAGTTGTGGATTAAGGAAGAAGATATCCCTGAGACCGCTTTTAAGATGAGATTTGGACACTATGAGTTTACAGTTTTACCGTTCGGATTGATAAATACCACGAGGGTATTCATGAGTTTGATGAATGGGGTGTTCCATGAATACTTGGACAAGTTTTTTCAAGTTTTTATTGATGACATATTGATTTATTCTCGGACGAAGGAAGAGCATGATGAACACTTGATATTGGTACTACAATGCATTAGACAAAACAAATTGTTCCAGAAGCTATCAAAATGCTCTCTTTACATATCTAAGATTCACTACTTGGGACATATCATATCTGGCGAAGGTATCATTCTGGATCCAATGTAAGTGGAGGCTATAATGGAATGGATAGCATCGACAAATGTACATGAAGTACATAGTTTTATGGTTTTAGCAGGATATTAACGACGATTTGTCGAAGTATTTTCAAAGATAGAAAGACCGATCACAAAATTGTAGAAGAAGAACAAGATGTTCTTGTCGACTGAGAAATGCACATAATCATTTCAAAGGCTCAAAGAGTTTCTAATGAAAACACCAATACTAAAAGTACCCGACATGGAAAATGAGTTCTTGGTGTGCACGGACGCATCCAAGGAAGGGTTAGGCATATTTTTTATGCAAGATGGTCGAGTGATCGCTTACATTTCATGAAAATTGAGAAAGCATGAAGAGAACTATGCAACACATGATTTGGAGTTATTAGTTATTGTTTATGCCTTGAGATTATGGAGACATTATTTGATTGGACGAAAATTCAAATTAAAGACAGATCACTGTGGATTGCAACATATTTTTACACAGAGTGACCTAAACATGCGACAAAGGCATTGGTCATAATTTCTTAGCGAGTACGATTTTGAAATTTCTTACATTAAAGGAACTATGAACCGAGTGGAAAATGCATTGAGTAGGAGACCACACACATTTTCATTATTACCTCTTCAGACAAATCTTCGAGAAACCATTATGACCCTACAAATAAATGATGACTGGTACAAAGAAGTTAAGAATAATATTGGACAAGAGACCATTATGGTACCGAGGTATGAAGGCTATTCACTAGACAATGATGGTTTTTGAGATTTAACGGAAGAATTTACATACTGCCTAATGATGAACTAATAAGTTTCACATTAAGTGAAGTGCATCGAGGAGTTTACATGGCTCATCCGAGAGTCACGAAGATGAAGGAAGATCTTAAGCCTTTGTTCTTATGGAAGGGAATGAAAGAAAACATAGTTAGTTACGTGGTGATATGTCTAGAATGTGAGCAAGTGAAGGATGAACGTAGACATCCAAAGGGATTGTTACAACCACATGCTATTCCTGAATCAAAATGGGAAGTCATTTCGATGAAATTTATTGTTGGATTTCCACTAACGGCAAGAACAAACGATTTGGTTTTTGTGGTAGTTGACACTATGATGAAGAGTGCACACTTTATTCTTATGCATGCGATGTATTAGGCTCTAGAAATAGCTAGAGTATTTGTCAATGAGATTGTACGATTGTATGGAGTACCAAGAAATATCATATCCGATCGAGGATCGACATTTACAAGACGGTTTTGGACCAGTTTCCTTGAGGATTTGGGAACACAACTAAACTTTAGTACAACTTATCACCTAGATACATATGGATAAATAGAAAGGATAAACTAGATTTTGGAAGATATTTTGCGTATGTATGTTATGGACCAACATAAACGCTGGGAATAATTATTAACACTAGTATAATTTTCATACAACAACAACTATCAGAGTACGATTAAGATGGCACCATTTGAGTTTCTTTATTGGAGACCGTGTCAGACACCGTTAAGTTGGGATCGAATTGAGAACAAAGTTATGGTGGGACTAGGAGTGATTCAATAAATGGAAGAACAAATGTAATCAATCAGACAGAGGATTAAAGAAGTGAAACATCCACAAAAGAGTTATGTTGATGCGCATCGCATTGAACGCAGTTATGAAGTTGGATACCGAGTCTTCTTGCTGGTAAAACTGCAGAAGAGTTTGATCAAGTTTGGAAATGGTGTTAAAATCTCTCCTAGGTTCATGGGACCCTTCGAAGTAGTGGAAAAGAAAGGACCCTTGGCATATTGACTAGCCTTGCCTAATTCTTTGAGGCGTATGCAAAATGTTTTTCATGTATCTGTTTTGAGAAATTATATTAGTGACCCTTGACATGTTATTGACATGCATTCCTTGTAGGTTTCAGATGAGGGTGATCTCATGATAGAGCCAATCCACATTATGGACCATCGCATTCGACAACTATGGTGTCAAAAAATTGATCAGGACAAGGTCCACTGGGACAATTATAGTCCACACTTAACTACCTGGGAGGACGCATATGAGATGCATCAACGGTTTCCTTACTTGTTTGATAGATTAGACATAAATATCTATATCAGATACATTTATTTAATTTCTTTTACATATACTATACAAACTTCGGGACAAAGTTTAAAACAAGAGGGGGTGTATGTAACATCCCTCTCTACTAAGCATACTATTATTGACTTATTCTTTGAGGACGTTTGCTTGCAAGTGATCCAAGTATGGAACATTGTGATTTCATTAGGATTATGTGTTATATATGATGATGTTGAGGTGTTATAGCTGATTTATTTTATTGATGTATATATATGTGTTGACATGTTCTTTTGACAAGTCGTCTTGAGTGTGTAGGACACATGACAAGTTATGGATATCGGTGGCATCAAAGGGATTCCTTGGACACCAGATTGAGTCAGGGAGTGGATTGTATTGTATGAAGTATTTCATTATTATGCACATTATTTTTGTCAGTGAATGAAGTCTTGGCGGTGCTTTCTAATCATACTCACATAACGAGTAATGGGGCCTTGCACAGAAAATCAGATATCTAGGGAGAGGGGTGGAAACATCCCTATCACAGCCTGCTAACACTTTCACCATGCCCATAACTATAGTTTAATGATTACCTAGTTGGGTGGTCCACGATGTTACGAGGGAAAACTAAGATACAACTAAGAGGAAATTTAGGAGCACATAGGGAATTGTGAGGAAAGGTGGATTTTAAATAAAAATGAAAGAGAAATTACTTGTGCAAGTTGGGGAGAATGTGACACATGTAGTGGATGAATAATCCTTGAACTGTATTTCTAAAAATTAATAAATTATGCATGAGGGAAATATGTTCGTGAGGGAGAATTCTATAAATAAAGGGTTGTAGAAGAGAAGGGGATCGAACCCTAGGGAAGGAACTATTATGCTGCCAAATTCTATATTGATTGTTTTATTACTTGTGAGAGTTGGGACTCCAGGCTTATGAAAAGAGTGGAAGCTCTTCCTTGCGAGGAAAGCCTGGAAACTATTGTGTTCTGGTTTTTGTGTGCTTGGCCCCTTTGTGGCTTGAGGGGATAATGGGGAAGAAGAGTACCCCTAGTGTTGGCTGGGAGGTATCAGTGAAGTATCTGTGATTAGAAAGTGAAGGAAGGAAGGAGCGCAAGGTGTGGAAGGACATATTCGACACATAGGTTTCACCGATTTCTAGTATTTATAAGCTAAATTTGTTTATATTATGAGAGTATCACTACAGTAGATGGATAGAGTCACTCTAGAATCGTTTGAAGGTCTAAGTTTCAAGTGTTACGTTTGTTGACAAGCGAATAATAGCCACAGTGTTATATTTTGAATCTTCACTATAAATTTCAGACATTTTCAGAACTCTGTATATCGGTCAGATCCTCCTTATTTAAGTGAAAGATTTATATTTCATATAGCTTATGTTTAATTCTGTATTTTCATCCTTACCTGAATATGTTTGATCAAAGTTTTTAATGGGTTTATGTTAGGACATTATCAATGTATTTTTCCCTAGTCATTTGAGGTTTTTGTTTTGATTTTTGTCGTAAGTCCTTGTTGATTTTCATTAAAAATACAAATAAATTATGTTTATGGGTTTGTTTCCGAGAGGCGTACTGGATCCAATCTTGTACCATAACTTCCTATTAAATTGATGACAAATCAATTTTGTCGAATGGTGGATTTTCGTGAAATTGTTAAACCTTGGGTTATTGTTTTTCTCAGATTAGATTTGTTTTTACCCGAAGTCTCTAGGGGCGTGGAGTTCTCTAAAATTTTTGTTACTTAATCCATTTACTTTGGGATTTGTGGGATGCCCATTCTTGGGTTTTCGGGAAAATTTTTACTTGTTTCCAATTCGGGTGTTATCCCTTTTTCCTAAACCAAGTTATCCATTAGATTAAGAGCCATAACCTGGGGCTAGTCCTAAGGGGTGCTATTCGGGGCTCCAGGACTCCGACGTTCTAAATATTTCTTCAACCCAACATTCCTTTTCTCCCGAATTTCTAACCGGTCGAATTCGTTCATCGCTGAGCTGATCGGAACTTGTAGTTACCCTTCCCTACCACCTTCCTTGGTAACTTTGACATCAAATATAATGGTTGGAAATGATTTTCCTCTTGTGAGTTATATGGTGGATATCCACCACGAAACATATGGACTTTAGGGTTTTCCTCATGTACAACTTGAAACTTTCCCATCCGATTAACCGAACCACAATAGATTTCGAAGATCTGGTGGTTCACACTTTACCTTCGTTAATGGTTGGATTCCACTTTTAAGTTTGAAACTCCGGAAATGTATTTTTACTCAGCAACCCATTTCCTCCAGAGCGCCAAATTGTTGACCCTCCGAAGGACTCAGACTTGAAGATCTAACGGTCCTTGTTGTTTTCCAGATCTACGGATCTCCTTTACTCTGGAGGTTCAGAACATTGGGGTATTAGTAACCATTAACCTTTACCTCTTAACTCAGTTGGATAAACGAATCCTTTTTAACTCAGAGATGAACGGTCCCTTTACCTTGTTCCGATCTATGGCTAGAAGTGGTTTCAGAGATCTGACAATTCATAGAACTGGGTTTACTTTGGGTTCAAATCTCCTGGAGTGACGTGGAATCCATGGTGTCAGTTCAATGACATTTCACAAAATGAGAGTTACACGTGTCACATAATTTAGCACAGATGATGTAACCCAAGGTACCCTAAATTAGTGCCACGTGTCACATGGAATCAATTGACAGGTGGCATTTGACACATAAGCAGATAAGATCTCTAAGGAGGGTCTCTGGCACTTATGTACTTTGAGGCTCCGGGCTTCAGAATATTTATCTTTGCAACTCTGGATTTCCTCCAAAATAACGAAGGCCAAACCCTTAGATCTGACAATCCTTGATTATCCATTGGTAGTGGTTAGGATTAACTTCGGACTTAAGAAGTTGGGGACCTTTCCCACCTTCAAAACTTAAAGACACCTACTAAATGGACAAAATATGAATACTTGGATCTATAGAAATGTGTACCCAACATTCGATGGTACTGATGTAATTCGGACTACGGGACTCTGGGAGTCCCTTATCCTTAGCACCATGATTGTTTTTCTAAATTATCAAACCTCTGAATATGAAGGCTTGTATATCCAACGACCCTTATTCGATCAACAGATCTACGACTGTTCTACACTCTGGGACTTTAGAGATTCGGGGTTTCCTTCACTCTTTACCTTTATGAACCTTTTGAGCCGATTAGTCGAACCCTTATGGATCCAACGACTAGTATTCCTTCACTAATCTACGGTGTAGATATTCTCATGATTTCAGGCTTCGGGGCTCTCTTAAAACAAGTGAATCGAATCTACTAAAGTGGAGAAGCCAGAAGGTCTTAAGGATTTTAACAAGTGTGCATCTTTTTTTTGATCGGACGGTCGTGGGGATTCTGATTTCATTGTGATCAAATCATGTCCATTGGTTCCCTTCAAAGGGATTTCAACCTCTGGTTCCTCGTTGAACCATGTACACTATGCCCCTCTTGAGATTTTCCTTGATTTGAACTCCAGTTCTCTTAGCGCATCCCTCCTGAGATTTAGATTCTAATTGTTGAGTGAGTATTCTGCACCTCCCCTGTGTTAGTTCGCACTGTCTCTTCTGAGATTTGTAGTTACAAAGGTTGTAACCTTTCCCGACTTGAGAGGATCTCTGCGCATACCAAGAATCATTTCTTCTGAACTTGGGATTTCGAGGACCCTATCCACTCACTTCTAGAGTTGACTTTGGAAGTGTGGTACCTAAGGAGAAGCGTCAGGCTTCTTATAAAACTTAAATTCTTTCTTGGAACCGACTCTCTCCCAGTTACAGGTTATTTCTTCAATGTATCTAAGTGATTTAAAACTGTCATAAATGGTAGATGGTCGATTAAAAGGATTATGTTTTACATTTTAGGTTATTGTCTTGATGTTTTTGGAATTTCTTCCTATTCTTAAATGAGTAAGGTGATGAATTATTGAATTAGTATGCAATGATGTTATGAGGAAGTAACCATGTTACTAGATCTTCTCTGTTTGCAGATGGGTAGTTAAGAACATTGTAATTTATATTTAAATTGTGGAATGAATTGAAATTTACGGGAATTAGAAACTTCCTTGTTCCTCATAATAGTCGCCAGTCTTGAGACCTTAAATGGTCAAGATCAATCGAACGAATCCTAGAATTAAGTGTTGATTATGTGTCTTGGAAGTCCTAACCTTGCAGTATAGGTTGGGTGGGTATTTTTATTTTATGTTACGTAAAGTGACAGATTCCTTCATGCTTTAAGAAGTATCTGAATCTAGTTTTTCAAATGGATTGAAAGAAATAGAATGTGTATTACTAATGTATGTTACTGTAATGTTTCTCATGTTCTAATGATGTTTATTAATGTTTCCAAAAAAAATCATATTGTTTCTCAAATACTTATGTGACGTAAGAAAGGGGTTGTTATATATGGTATCAGAGTAGGTTCAACCCTATGACATTGGACTGTTATGCCATCCGCCGTGTTAAACAAAATGATTGAATTAGATCACTAATAAAAATATGGAAATTTCTCTTGCAAGTAATCATGGTTAGAGTACGCAGGGGAAGTAGACGACATGGTGTTGGAAGAAGGGGTGTGACACCTCCGATAACATCCACGCCTGAAAGGTCTAAGCCCTAGGAATATGAGAAGAATGTTGAGCAAGAGAACATTGTTGTGGGAGATGTAGTAAGTATAATGAGATCCTTCCAGAGGATGTCATAGGCGTTGATCAACCACCTGTATAGAGATGAGGGAAAAGCGTCTATACCCAATGAGGGTTCATGATGTGCCCTAGTTGGTAGTAGTAGCTGTAAGTTTTAAACCTGTGAAGTAAAGCAATGAATATAGATTCTTAAACAAAAAAAAATTTAATCAATGGCTCATACATAGAGTACATAGAGATTTTATACCGGAAACCCTCAACTGGGAAAACCTTTCTTATATTCATATCCTGAATTTCACCATTCACCATACAATATATACAATGTTTTTAGGTATTCCGTAGATACCAAAACCCTAATCCCTTAATCCGGGATTAATTTAGTAAACCGCTAAAAATAGAAAAAACTGCCAGACACAGTTGTCGAATCTGACGCGCCCACACACACACATGCAAAGAATATAACACATACCCAACATTCTCCCACTTGTTGTTTTCTTTGCATTTAGGGTTCCAGGGGATTATATAGTCAACAATGCCCATTGTTAGTCTACACCAGGAGAACATTTCTGTGCTCATAGACTTTATCATTGAATCTACAACATTCTTCAAAGTGTCAACCTTTTCCAGCAACACCTTATTTTCCTCAACCATGTCTCTCATAAAGTGATATTGAACATCAATATGCTTTGTCTTCAAATGATAAGTTGGGTTCTTTTCCAGGAAGATTGCACTCTGACTGTCACAATCTAATCTCACTGCTTGTTGTACCAACCTAATACCTGAACAAAATCTTTGTAACCATACTACTTCCTTTCTTTCATGAGTGGCTGCCATGTATTTAGCTTCTGTAGTTGAGGGTGCCACTACAACCTGTCTTTGTCGCATCCAACTAATTTCTCCTCTAAATAGGTTAAACACATACCCACTTGTAGATCTTATATGATCCAAATCTCCAACCCAGCCTGCATCAACAAATTCATGTATGTCCACCACTCTATCCAATCCTGGTCTTCCTTGGTAGCATAATCCATAACTGGTAGTGCCACGAAGATACGTGAAGACCCTCTTACTGTTGTCCAATGCTCCTTCCCTAGTTTTGACATATACCCACTCAAAAATCCCACTGCATGTGCAATGTACAGTCTAGTACAGACCATTGCATACATCAAACTGCCAACTGCAATAGCATACAGAACATGGGACATGTCCTATTCTTCTTCTTGTGTCTTGGGACACTAATTTGCAGATAAATTTACACCTATAGGAATAGGAACCTTGACCGGTTTACTTCCACGCATATTAAACCTTTGCAATATTGTCTGAACATATTTTCTCTGATTCAACCAGAGTTTCATGTTTGCACGATCTCTTTTAATCTCCATTCCCAGAATGAATTTAGCAGCACCGAGATCCTTCATGTCAAATTTGGAGGATAGGTTAGAAAGACCGAGATCCTTCATGTCAAATTTGGAGGATAGTCACATTTCACCTCCTGATAACATCCATGTTATTTCCTACCAACAAAATGTCATCAACATACAACACTACATAAATGAAGTGATTACCAACCTTCTTGGAATATACACAGTTGTCATCCCTCGAGTTTACAAATCCCAATCCAAGGATGTATGTGACAAACTTTTTGGTACCACATCCTAGGTGATTGCTTCACTCCATATAGTGACTTTTAGCTTACATATACCAACTCTTTCCCTTCACTACAAATCCTTATGATGTCATGTAGTTTTATTCTTCCATATCCCCATGTAGGAATGTTGTCTTCACATCCATCTATTCCACATCAAGATCAAAAGAAACAACAATAGATAAAATAAACAAATAGAAGTTAACTTAGGAACAGGGAGAAAATCTCACGAAAAGTCAATTCCTTACCTCGGAATAACTCCTTGCTACTAACCGAAAGCTTGTATTTCCACTTCTACCTTGTGCATAAAACGCCTTCTTAAACAACCATTTTCTACCAACATATTTTCTTCTATCTGGAAACTCAACTACATCCCACGCCTCATTCTTATCCAAGGCATCCATTTCTTCAACTACGGACTTCTTCCAGAGTTTACTATCCTAAATTCATTACTGGGATAGTTCGGGATCATCATCGCATTAGATAAAGCAAATTGAAATGGAAATCAGTGGACTATACCTTCTCGTTTCCTCTCTTTATCTCTCTAATTCCATCTCCTCAATACCGGGTATGAGGTTATTCTTCTTCTTCTTTTTACTTCCTCTCTTCTCGTGATGATCTCGATTTTGCATCATCCAACTCTAAGCCTATTTTCTCGTGTTCATCTTTGTTGGTAGGAATTAATGATTTGGACACATCTTTACTCTCCTCTAAAACAACATCTCGACTCAGAATAGTCTTGCTCTCGGGTTCCAAAGCTTATAACCTTTCACACCATCTTTATAACCAATAAAGATACACTTTTCAAATTCCTTTTATCCATCTTACTCCTATTTTCCTTTGGAACATGTACATAAGCATCACAACACTCTAAGATATTGAAGAGAGGGTTTCTTTCCAAACCATACCGCATGTGGAGATGTATCATCCAACATGAAGGTGATCGATTGGCTATGTAACATGTTGTACCCACTACCGCCCCATAATTTTGTCCTAACTCATTAATCTATGAGAATGTTCTTGCTTTTTCCATCACATCTTGTTCATCCTTTCAAGTAACTCCATTCTCAACAGGAGTGTATGGAGTAGTCTTATGCCTCATATACCACACTTATTATAGAATTATTCAAATTCATTTCTCTCGCAGTAATTCTCCATCATTATCTCTGCTCTCATACCTTTTATTTTGTTCTCTCTGGTCTGATTACCAGAGCATTAAACTCTTTAAATTTATCAAATAATTGCATTTCTTTCTAAGAAAAATAAATCCATGTGTTCCTTTGAAAATCATTCATGAATGAAACATAATACTACTTTTGCCTAGGGATGGAACATGAACAGTCCAAACATCACTGTATCAACTCTGCGATCCTTCTTGTAGCATAAGATGGGAATCTTACTCAATTTTTTTCCATATATGCAATGTTCACGTAAATCAAAATCCAGAGTGCAATTAGACATACCTTCAATCATACCCTTACCGTGGTACCATTCGGCCCTTTTTCTCCAATATGCCCCAGCCTTTGATGCCACAATATGGTCTTGTTTTCTGCGATAGTATTGGTCTTGTCTCCTCTATTTCTACTCATGGACAATAGAAATGTTACACCCATTAGTATAAGTGCTTCCCAACAACTTGTACAAATTTCCACACCGAAATCCCCTTATCAACACCATTGCTCGCACTCATCTTGCAAGTGTTATTTCCAAATATAGTGTCCACTCATGCATCATCCAACTTCATGCATGATATATTAGGGCTCTTGGATAGTTTTGGAATGTGTATAACCCTAGGGAGAGTTATAATCCCTCCATATTTTATAAATAACTTAACCCTTCCATCGCCCCATGATTTTGGCTATTGAGACATCTCCTAGGAATACATCACCACCATCATATTTTTCTATAATTAGAGAACCACCCTCGTGAGGAGTCATAAGGAAAAGGATGCACCTGAAATGAATAACCATACATCACCCATGTGTACCAGAGGCTGTATTTAAAAAATCAATTCCTCCTCCTTCTTCAGTAGAGGTTTTTTTCTTTGTGGAAGAGGTACTATCGATCCCTTTGGTTTTTCAACCTTTCTTAGACTTGTAATCCTTCTTATAATGCCCCGTTTTACCACACCTCCAACATTTCCTAAAATATTTTCATGGAGTCTTAGATCTACCAGATTTAGGTTCCCCAAGAGGCTTACCAAGATTCCTATCTTGGGTACTAATTACAAATAAAGAATATATGCTATGACTATCCATGCTTTTCCTCATCTCTTCGTGATAACAAGGATGAAAACTACATCCCCATACTTCAATGTAGATTGAGTGGTACTCACAATTGCTACAACCAGATTATCCCAAGTGTCTAGTAAAGAACATAACAAATTAATACATTTATCTTCTCTACAATCGTAATATTATTAATCAGAGACAAGTTGACTTACCATATTATTAAATACATTTAGATGTTCTCACACGTAATATCCATCTTCCATCCTAATATGATATTACTTCTTTCGAAGAAACAACTTGTTTACTGTGTGGACTCTTTAATTGATACAAATTTCTAATGTATCATAGTTCTCAATAGATTCTCCGAGAAATTCAATAACACTGAGTTCCGCCAGACAGAGCTCTAATAGTACTCTTGCCTTTTCCTCATTCAACTTCTCCCCAATATTCTTGATATATAACAAATGTGGTACTAGTAGGTTGTGCACAAGAGCCTATGTGCTAGTAGATGGTGTACCAAGAGGATGTGTATCGTGATCCATAGTGATTCATCGTTTTGTCTACAAGAAGGTCCTCCATATTGAGCTTCCATAGCTCAAAGTTTTTACCGCTGGAATTCTCTATCTCACTCCTAGAAGAGATCTCCCTTCCTCTTTCTAAACTCGAATAAACACTGCAAAAGATCCCACTAAACCCCAGTTTATCATAGACCCAATATCAACTTGATCTATCAAGACCGGTGCCAAACCCTGAACAAAGCCATCCCTCTAAGCCAAAAATGAGCTCTGATACACATGTAAGTTTTAAACCTGTGAAGTAAAGCAATGCATATAGATTCTTAAGAAAAACAAAATTTAATCAATGGCTCATACACAGAGTACACAGAGATTTTATACTGAAAACCCTCAACCGGGAAAACCTTTCTTATATTCATATCTTGAATTTCACCATTCACCATACAATATATATAATGTTTTTAGGTATTCCGTAGATACCAAAACCCTAATCCCTTAATCCGAGATTAATTTAGTAAACTGCTAAAAATAACAAAATCCGCTAAAAATAGCAAAAACTGTCAGACGCAGTTGTCGTATCTGACGCACCCACACACACACATGCAAAGAATATAACACATACCCAATAGTATCATACACCGAGAACTCGAGAAGGTAAAATTTCCCGAGTTCTGGGGTGCTCTGGACGGCTTAGCCGTCGAGGCATGGTTGGTGAACATGGCGATGTGCTTCACATTTTGTGATTACACCTCCAACATGGAAGTCTGCATGGTGGTATTTCAGCTGAAGGGGAGTGGTCTTCTATGGTGGAAGATTCTCCTACCTCAACTAAACATGGTCATTGAAGATGTGTCATGAGAACGTTTCTAGGAACAATTCCGAGAGAGGTATTTGTCTAAAGAATTCATTTAGTGTTGCTTAATGAGTTCAACGCCTTATGATAGGGTGGTCGTACGATTCCAAAGTATGAGGCTACATTCATGGAGCTACTTAGGTATGCTCCACATTTGAACATAGAGAAGTTGAAGGTCAACAATTTCATGTTTGGACTTAACTCCAACCTTTGTGCGAAGGTGAGGATCTTAATGCCTCAGACTTTAAATGATGTGGTTCAGAAGGCCCTCATAGCTAAGGAAGAGTTGAATGGTGGGGGCCAAGTCAGGAATCCTTTAATATAGACCGGAAATACCTCATCAGGAGCACAATAGCAGCAAAAAACATCTAGACATACTGCAGGGCATCGATTTACCCCTATAAGACCGGTGTTTATGAAACCACAGAGACAAACTACTCAGCAGAGGGTCACAACAACAACAACATCGACCGCAACAATATTTTAGGCCTATTCAACATAACAGACCGGGATCATAGGCTATTAGACCAGAAACTACTACTTCGAGGACCAGGAGCACCAGACTGAAGAATGGATGTTGGACATGTGGTGATCCACATTACCAACAAGACTGTATGATTTAGAAGGCCAGAGCAGTCGGATTATCAGGACCCACTACAGTTAAATATTTAGGCAAGGCCCACATGATACATGCTGCGGTGAAAAACTGCCAGGATGAGCATCAATCCACTATGATAAAGACGTCATGTATGATCGTAGACCAAAACTATAGTGTATTTATCGATCCAGGTGCTACAGAGAGATTCATCTCTAGTGCAATGATGAACATAGTCAAGGTAAAGGAAATCGAGCAGGATGAGTTCAAGTACATATAAATGGAATCGGGTATAAAATAGAAGGTTGGAGGAAAGGTTACAGGTTGTAGCCTTAAACTGGGATACTTTGTAACAAAGGTAGGTTTTATGTCACGATACTAGGATCTTATGACATAGTGATTGGTATGGATTGGTTGGAATCAAATGATGTGATACTTAACTATAATATGAAACGATTAAGTTTGATGGATGATTTGGGACAAAGTAGAGTGATTATAGGAAGAAACCAGGGAGTGTCCTTGAGGTTCATTTCTTCCCTACAATTGTAGAAGAGTATGCGCAATGGATGTAGACTATATGAAATGTTAGCACTGAATGAAAAGGGCGAGGTGGAAGGAATAGAAAACCTTCCTATAGTGCAAGATTTTGCAGACATTTTTCCAGAAGAATTACCCGGTTTACCGCCAAATAGAGAGTTGGCATTTAAAATAGACATAACTAAGAACTGAACCTATTACAAGAGATCCTTACCAGATGTCAACACCTGAATTACAGGAGTTGAAAATTGAATTGAAGGAATTGTTGGATTTGGGACTTATTCATCCTAGTGTGTCACCTTGGGGTGCACCAATTATTTTCGTAAGGAAGAAGGATGGATCGTGGAGACTTTGTCTTGACTATTGTCAATTGAACAAAGAGATGATCAAGAACCAATATCCATTGCCCATAATAGATGATTTGTTTGATCATATGAAAGGGGAGATAATATTCTTGAAGATTAAGGAAGAAGATATCCCTAATACCACTTTTAAGACAAGATTTGGACACTATGAGTTTATAGTTTTACCGTTTAGATTGAAAAATGCCCCGAGGGTATTCATGAGTTTGATGAATGGGGTGTTCCATGAATATTTGGACAAGTTCGTTCAAGTTTTTATTGATGACATATTGATTTATTATGGAATGAAGGAAGAGCATGATGAGCACTTGAGATTGGTACTACATTGCCTTGGAGAAAACAAATTGTTCGGGAAGCTATCAAAATGCTCTCTTTACCAATATAAGATTCACTACTTGGGAAATATCATATATGGAGAAGGTATTGTTGTGGATCAAATGAAAGTGGAGGCTATTATGGAATGGGAAATATCGAAAAATGTACATGAATTATGTAGTTTGATGGGTTTAGCGGGACATTACCGACGATTTGTCGAAGGATTTTTTAAGATAGGAAAAATGATCACGGAATTGTAGAAGAAGAAAAACATGTTCTTGTGGACTGAGAAATGCATGAAAGCATTTCAAAGGCTCAAAGAGTTGTTGGAAACAACACTGATACTAAAAGTATCCAACATGGACAATGAGTTCCTTGTGTGCACGGATGCATCCAAGGAAGGGTTAGGTGCAGTTTTGATGCAAGATGTTTAAATGATCATTTACATTTCACATAAATTGAGAAAGCATGAGGAGAACTACACAACACATGATTTGGATTTATTAGCTATTGTTTATGTCTTGAGAGTATAGATACATTATTTGATTGGAAGAAAAATTGAATTAAAGATAGATAATTGTGGATTGTAGCATATTTTTACATAGAGTGACCTAAACGCGCAACAAAGTCATTGTTCATAATTTATTAGCGAATACGATTTTGAAATTTATTACATTAAAGGAACTGTGAAGCGAGTGGTAGATGTGTTAAGTAGGAGACCACACATGATTTTAGTATTACCGCTTCAGATGAATCTTCAAGAAAATATTCTGAACCTACAAATCAATGATGACTGGTACAAAGAAGTTAAGAATAATATCAGACAAGAGACCATGATGGTACCAAGGTATGAAGGCTATTCACTAGGCGATGATGGATTATTTAGATTTAAAGGAAGAATTTACATACCTCCTAACGATGAACTAAGAATTTTGATCTTAATTGAAGCTCATCGAGC
The DNA here is from genome assembly GCA_010110895.2 of Picea sitchensis. Classification (NCBI taxonomy): domain Eukaryota; kingdom Viridiplantae; phylum Streptophyta; class Pinopsida; order Pinales; family Pinaceae; genus Picea; species Picea sitchensis. Next base: position 186,980 of record SNQJ01S0001898.1, on the reverse strand, counting down.
AGTATACATGGCTCATCCCAGAGTCATGAAGATGAAGGAAAATCTTAAGCCTTTGATCTTATGGAAGGGAATGAAAAAATACATATTTAGTTACATGGAGAGATACCTAGAATGTCAGCAAGTGAAGGCTAAACATAGACATCCAACGAAATTGCTACAACCACACGCTATTCCTTAATCGAAATGGGAAGTCATTTCAATGGAATTTATTGTTGGATTGCCACTAACAACAAGAAGACACAATTTGATTTTTGTGGTAGTTGACTTTCTGACGAAGAGTGCACACTTTATTCATCTGTGTATAATGTATCAGGCTCCAGGTATAGCTAGAGTGTTTGTCAACGATATTGTACGATTGCATGGAGTACCAAGAAAGATCATATCTGATCGAGAATTGATATTTACAGGACAATTTTGGACCATTTTCCAAGAGGCTTTGGGAACACAACTAAAATTTAGTACAGATTATTACCCAGAGACAAACTAACAAACATAAAGGACAAACCAAATTTTGGAAGATATGTTGCATATGTATGTTATGGACCAACATAAATGCTGAGAATAATTCTTACCACTAGTATAATTTGCATACAATAACACCTATCAGAGTATGATTAAGATGGCACCGTTTGAGTTTATTTATGGGTGATCGTGTCAAACGTCGTTAAGTTGGGATCGAATTGAGGACATAGTTCTAGTGGGACCATAAGTGATTCAAGAAATGAAAGAATAGATGCAATCAATCAGACAGAGGATTAACGAAGAGAAATATTGACAACATAGTGTTGACCACAGTTATGAAGTTGGAGACAGAGTATTATTGCGGGTGAAATCATAGAAGAGTTTGATCAAGTTTGGAAAGGGTGCTAAACTGTAACATCCCTAACCATCCACAGGCCGATGTGTGCTACCTTCAATCCCACGCTTGGACTTTGTACTCTTACTGGTACCTTATTTATTTAATAAGGACACATAAGATAAAAGGTTTAATGACATGCATAGAAATATCCAGCAAGCATGCATAATCTAAGATTTAGTTAAATGATAATTAAAATATACAACAAAATACATTCATACACATATAATAATATCACAATAGAGAGAACTTGTGTTTATAAAAAGGTGACACCAATTGGCTGCAAACCAAGGACGTTCCACCCAACCGTAGACACTACTACTCCAAATATCAACAATAGTGTCACCCCCGAGAGAGGGCTATGAATCCATAAGGATGGTTCTAGAGTGTCACTTGGGTTCCCAAACCAGTCATCTCTCAAGATCTCATAGGTTTCCTAGCACCCACAACAATCCAAGTGCCCAACTCTCTTCTACCTAGCCTACACCACCCAAGAGAATGGACCTCCACCTTTCTCTACCATGCAATCCCTCAAGCAGTCCTTCTCCTTCCAGGGCTCCAACACAGTTGGTCCAAAATCTCAATGATGGAAATCTCAGGACTCGTATTTGTGAGAAAAACAGGGCACAGGCCAACGCATATTAGACATGCAGGCTTCAAGTCATGGATGGATTGCACCAGTGACCACTACAACCAACTATACCATGGCTAATATTCAGTAGTTCCTTTCCCTTTACCAAGCCAAGACGCAGGTGAGGATGGATCAATGAATGGGTAAGTGGGTGCATGAAAGTGTGTGAGGGAAAGAATGGTATGAATGCAGAAGTGAAGGAGCGAACGAGCCAACGACCAACCCCACAATCAGACCAGGTATAGGTTTAAGTATTTTTTGTGGGGAATCAAGAACCTCCTGGCCTTCCCCAAGAAGCTCACATAACTGATCCCCTTCCTTAGACAAAAAGGGTAATTAAAATAGGGAATAAACATTTATCCCTCAAGTCCCCTCTCTTGTGGAATCATAGCCCCCTATAACTCTAGTCCTTGTCGTCTTGCAACCAATGATGTAGTTATTAATAATAATGATAAAAAAACATTACATGTCTTGGGCATATTGGCCCCTTTAATAATTGTTTGGGCACTTAGGCCTCTCAACATTGTAAAAATACATTATTTAAAATGGGGGGTCCAAAATCTAGGGTGTTACATCCCCTCCCCCTTATCTTGGCACTATCCTTAGTGCATATACAAAATAGAGATCAAAATCTCAATTTTTTTCAAAAATGTGCGGGTACTCTTCCCGCATGGCATCTTCATGCTCCCATGTATGATCTTCAGGACTGTATTAGGTCCACTAAACTTTTACAACTCTATAACTCGATTCCGGAGCATTTTGACCTTTATGTCCAATACCTGCATTAGATGAACCTGAAAGTCTCCCTCCGTCTCTACCTGATTCAGATGCCAATCAATAACATGGTTAGGATCATGTACATATTTATTTAGTAAAGATACATGAAATACATTATGAACATTCATGGAAGCAGGCAATGAAATCATGTTTTCAACTGGCCCTATTCTGTCCAATATTTCAAATGGACCACAGAATCTGGCTGCCAAGTTTTTACAACTACCCAATTTCAAAAAGCTTTTCTTGGGATTCACTTTCAAAAGTACATGATCCCCTACTTTAAATTATCTAGTTGTCTTGTTCTTGTTTTCATAAAATTTATGTCTATCCTGAGATGCCTTTAAATTTTGCTTGATCTTAACCACCTGTTATTCCATATCCTTGAGCAACTCCAGCCCAAGTACCACTCTATCTGTTGGGTTGTCCCAGCTTACTGGAGTATCGCATTTCCTACCATACAAGGCTTCAAATGGGCTCATTCTCAATGAAGCTTGATACCCATTATTATATGTAAACTCAACCAAGTGTAACTAATCTTCCCACTTAGATGGCTTATCCATCACATACATTCTCAGCATGTTTTCAATTATTCGATTGACCCTCTCTGTTTGCCCATCTGTCTGGGGATGATATCCTGTGATAAAGTTTATATTTATGCAAAATCCTTCAAACAATCCCCTCCATAAATTGGAGTTAAACTTCGTATCTCTTTCCAAGACGATTGTCCTAGGTATCCCATGCAACCTAGAAATTTCCTTCATGAAAATTTTTGCAATATTAGACGATGTATGTGTTGTCTTCACAGGCACAAAATGAGCAACCTTCATTAATTTGTCAACCACCACCATGATTGAATCATGTTTCTTATTCGTTCTGGGTAATCCTGTGATGAAATCCATGGTGATCAGTTCCCATTTCTTCTCTAGGATTTACAATGGCTTCAACAACCCCGTTGCATGCCTATGCTCAACCTTCACCGTCTGACATGCCATACATCGAGCGATGTAATAATAAACATACTTCTTCACTCTCGGCCAAAAGAACTAGCTTCTTACTACTGTAATTGTTTTCTGGTAACTGAGATGTTCATCATAAGGAACATCATGCATTTCCTTCAGTACCAAATTCCTCAGTTCTCTGGAACTAGGAACATAGATTCTATTTTTATGTATGAGTAATTCATCTTCCTTTATCTGATACTCCTTTATTTTCTGTTTTACTTCTCCTTGCTTTAATTTTTCCTTTACCTGTAGGTAATGCTGATCTGTAACAAGACCATCTAAAATTCTTCTCTTCAAGTCTGATTGATGCATACTGATAGTAGTAGCATGCATGAGATGCACTCTTCTACTAAGTGCATTGACAACTTTATTCTTCTTTCCCTTGATATGCTTGATATCGAAGTCACATTCACTTAAAAATTCCAGCCATCTTATTTGCCTGGCATTCAAGGTCGTCTGTTCAAAAATATACTTCAGGCCAATGTGGTCTATCCTTAATTCAAATTTCTTCCCCATGAGATAATGCCTCCACATCCTCAAGGTGTGAACAATGGAAGCAATTTCCAAGTGATGGGTGGCATAGTTCCTCTCATGTCCCTTAATCTTTCTGGACTCATATCCAATGACATGTCCATTTTGCATGAGGACTCCCCCAAGTCCTTCCTTACATGCATATGTCCATACCACAAAACTTTCATTTGGGTCAACAATATTTAACACAGGCGTACTAGTAAGTAATTCCTTCAACAGATTAAAATTATTTTCACACTTGAGTGTCCATTCAAATTTAGTTCTTTTCTTTTGCAAAGAAGTGATGGGATGAGCAATCATAGAGAACCCTACTATGAATTTTCTGTAGTATCCAGCTAATCCCATAAAAGATCTGATGTCTGACACATTTTTGGGTGTTGGCCATCTTATAATGGCTTTGATCTTCTCTGTATCTATTGCTATTCCTTGCTCTGAAATAATGTGTCCCAAATAATGGATTTGATTTTGATAAAAATACTACTTACTCAACTTGGCATACAAATGATGTTCTCTCAGTACTTGCAATACTAGTTTTAAGTGATGTTCATGCTCCTCTTCAAACTTNCATCCAGGAATACTATGACAAACTTATCCAAATAATTTCTAAATATTCCATTCATTAAGCACATGAAGACAGCTGGTGCATTGGTCAGTCAAAATGGCACCACTACAAATTCATAATGCCCATACCTGGTCCTAAAGGTTGTCTTATGAATGTCTTCTTTCTTGATTCTTACCTGATGGTATCCTACCCTTAGGTCAATCTTTAAAAATATCTTTGCTCCTCTTAGCTGATCAAAGAGGTTATCAATTCGGGATAGAGGATACTTGTTCATTATAGTATACATGTTAAGTTGTCGAAAGTCAATACACAACCTGAAGGTTCCATCTTTCTTTTTGACAAAAAGTATTGGTGCTCCCCAAGGTGAAACACTTGGACATATGTACCCTTTCTTCAACAATTCCTCCAACTTCATTTGTAATTCTTTTAACTCTGATGTGCTCATTCTGTAAGGTGTTTTTGACACTGGGGCAGCTCTTGGCACTAAATCAATTGAGAAATCTATCTCCCTTCTTGGTGGCAATCTAGGTATTTCTTGGAATACATCTTCAAATTCATGTAGTACTGAGAAATATTCAAGGCTTGGCCCCTTTGTATTTTTTGGCTCTTCCACATGAGCTGCATACAATTGACATCCTTTCCTAAAACATCTTTTTAGTTGTAAGGCTGAAATCTACCTTATAGAGATGGGTCTTGGAACTCTTTTCATAGTGCTATGTTTTCCATTTCCATCAAGACATGTAAATGTCTTGTTATGAAAATCTAGGATAGCATGATTCTTTCCCAACCAATCCATTCCAATCAGAATATCATAAGACCCCAATGGTATGATATTTAGATCAATACTAGTATTCATGCCATTAAGACTTATGGAACAACTTATGACCATATCATGGATTCTTCTTTTGGTTCCACTGGCTAGTTGAACAAAACTTGATTTTCCAAGTTTACTTTTCTCCAAATGTAATATATCCACTATCTTAGGATCAATCTAACAATGAATTGCTCCTGAATCAATCAAAATATCAACAGGCGGATTTTTTTTATCTTACCTTCCACCTTGATCATATTGGACTAGTACTCTGCTTGTCGATCATTTAAAGCTGCATAGATTCTTCCCATATCTTCAACTATTGTATCCTCTTGGATGTTGTGCAAGGTCTTCACTTTGTCCTTTCTGTGTGGGAAATCCTTGTACAGGTGATATTCCTTGCATCCCCAACATTGGATTGGTGGTCTTCCCCTTTTTCCCAAGGAATATTCCTTCTTGGAATCCCCCTTAGCATACTAATCTTGATGATTTCTATTAGGCTCATTCGTATTGAAGGAGGGTTTGAATCCTTTCCTCCAATGATCAGACTTCTCATTCTTCTTGTCCTTCCAAGATTTATGCATGGATTCTCTTCCTCGACCTTGCTCATATAGGTATTTATCCTTCTTGATGGCCTCAATCAAGGTCTTGGGCTTATCATACTTGATCTTTTCCTGATAAAAGGTTGGCAGTCCACATAGAAATCTCTGTATTTTCACTTTCTCATTACCAATGAACCTGACATATTTTAGCAATCCTAAGAACTTCTTCTCATACTCTGCCATAGTCATCCTTCCTAATCTACGTTCAAAGAACTCCTGAATTTTCTTGTCATAGAAATGCTCTAAGAGGTACTCCTTCTAGAAGTACTTCTTGAACTTCTTCCAAGTGATCCTACATTCATTAACATGTTCCACTTGCTTCAGTTGATCCCACCACATTGTAGCTTGCCCGTGTAAATGGTAGGTGGAAATCCTGGCTTCCAGGTTCGAGGAATAGTTATGCAACTAAAAATATCTCCTGAGCCCAAGAAATCATGCTTCGGCATCATCTCCCCTTTCTCTTTCACCATCAAAGGAAGGTGGCTTGAGCTTATTCAACTCTCCTTGCAAACTATCTACCTCTTGTTTCCTTCTTTGGTGTCTGATAGGAGACAACTTTGGATTGCTTACAAGATCTTCTGATGCATAAAAATTTCTTTCTAAGTAAGGAGGTGAGTGGTGTCCATGAGATCTGCTAGCACTTCGGGAATAACCAACTCTTCCACGATCATCCCTTCTTTCATGGCACCTGAATTTTTCCTCTTGTCTTGAGTTTGATCCCTTCTTCGTTTGTCTCTGCAACTAATTTAAGCTCTTCCACACTTGATCATTTATCTGAATTTTCTCTCTCATCAGTCTCTCATTTTTTTCTTTGTAGCTATGTACTTCCATCTTCATGCTTCCTACCATTTCTATTAATGTTTCTTTCTCTCCTTTTCCCTTGCGTCCGTTGGACTCTGTCTCTGCATTACCAACTCTGGTATTATGGCATTAGGCCTCCTTATCATGACTGGAGGCTCCCTCGCCTTCTTCCATTTCCTCAATATGCATCCTGAGTTGATGTGCTTAAGCCCCTTAATTATGAAAAATGTTCAAGTGACCATTTTGTTAGAATTACGCATATGATAATCAAAATTGTCAACAATGCTACAGTTCCTTTTTTCTTCTTAATGTAGAACCCCTTCTCTCCTAAGGGTTGCACGACCTCTCGGTCAAGGATCTTCAATCTCGAGTCAAATTGGATCTCTGAAACCTTGATGGTTTCATTCTATATCTAAACACGGGCCCTTTTGGCTTTCTGGTGCAGGTCTGATGGCCCCCGCGACCTTCTCCTTCACCCTTGTGAAAATCTCAGAGTTGGCGCTAGCCCTTTTTCTCTTGGCCCCTCCTTATATGTGACCTTAGGCGATGACCTTACATAGACACAAAATTTTGGCCACGCTCCAAGGTTGTTTGGAACCAACTACGTTTCCCCCCGCAATTCACCTCAAGCCACCACATGTCCTTTTGCCAAAATCGTGGTCTCTATTGCGGCCCACCCTTGACTTCATAAGGCCCAAGCACCTCTTGTCCCTGCAATGCGAGGTGAATGTTGATCTTGCAATATTGACGGTGATTCTAAATGGATGACCAAGATCTATCTCTTGGGAACCAACAATTAAGATTTACCTCTCCCAGATCGACGGTTGTGGTCCTTTCGTAATTTCGGACTTCATAATTCTCACATCTCAAACTTTAATTCCCTCAAAATACATGGGATTCTACCATGCATACTCTTGAATCAAACGGTGGGGAATTACTTTGGAAGATATGATGATCGACGTTTACTTCGGGTCCTTACCCGAAATCCACATATTCATGCTACATGTTATCCTGATCTGACGATTCAGGTCTACCTCGGACAATCTGACGGTCGACGTTTACTTCAGGTCTCTAGCACTCCGAGCTTTAGGAGTTTTAACTCTCAACTGAAAACTCTCGGAGTAACTTATCTGGAGTCCACGATCCATCACCACGTAGTGAAATACTGTAAGTGGAAACGTGGCCCAATCAGGCGGGTGACACGTGTCACGTCCTAACTGACATTTCAATCATCTGCATGCTAAAAAATTACTGACATGTGGCACACATCCCATGTGTCCACATCATCCCCAGTGACATCCGCAATCCACATCATTTCAAAAAAATTATGGGTCCACATCACCTCCTGGCGACGTCATCATGCCTCATCACTTCGACTCTTCGGGCTCTCGGGACTTCGGGAGTTTCCACACTAACAGACTTCCAATTCTCCCGAACTCTGATTTCCCAAACTGGCCAAACTATTGCCATGTGTCTCCCTTATTGGACGGTCTGTAACAACTCCAGAATTCAGGACTTCAGGAATCTCAACTCTTAATTCATTCTGAAAATGATTTTATATGAGGCTCGCGATCTTTTGATGCATGTCCCCCACATATCGACGACTACGATTTCTTCGGGTCGTCGAACTTCAGTGAACTCAACTCTCAACCTTCGTGTTTCCTCAAAGTGTGCAGATTTATGCCACGTGTTATCCTGGATAAGACGACTGTGATTCACTTCGGATCTCCGAGGTATGGAAATATCAATTCTCAACTTATCCTCTCTCACCTTTTCCTGGAGTGATTTCACCCAGAGCACATGATCGGTTGACGCGTGTCCTCCTACAGATTGACGATCTCCAGCTACTTCTTCTCTTCAGAGGTTCGTCACTCGAGTATTAACATGTCACATCACTGCATGCCTTTCAATTTGCAGGGGCACGCATTGACGGTTTGGAGTAACCCACTTTTCACCCCGCAATTCTCCTAATGATGATAGGTAACCCCTTGGTGAAATCGTGGTTTGGATTGCGGGACCGCCTTGAGGAATTATCTCCCATCCAACTTGGTTCCTCGCAATTCCTGTTGTCCGTTGATCTCTCTCTCCAATGGGATCTGACGCTTGTGACCTTAAACCTTGCTTCCTTTTCATCGGACGACCCATGTTCACATGCCCTCTGATCCAACGATCCTAAATCTCTTCTGATACTACAGTGGAGATCTCTCTTGAATTTGAAGGGGACAGTCACGATTCTTCGAACCCCTTACAATAGGTCTCTGATTATCTAACTCTTGCGTAGATTCTGTAACGCCATTCCTCCTGATCTTTTCAACTTCACAGTCATAGTTTGATCTTGACCACGAGACTCTGACCAATAGACCCGGCCCATACCGACCCGATGTTTCAACCAGAAGCTTTGATAAGAATCTGTAACATCCCCAGCCAACCATAGGACGGGGTGTGCTACCTTCAAGCCCACCCTTGGACTTCGTACTCTTATGGGTACCTTCTTTATTTAATAAGGATGCATAATATAAAAGGTTTAACGACATGCACAACAATATCCAACAAGCATGCATAATCTAAGATTTAGTTAAATGATAATTAAAATACACAACGAAATACATTCATACACAGATAATAATATCACAACAGAGAGCACTTATCTTTATAAAAAGGCGACACCAACTGGTTGTAGACCAAGGACGTTCCACCCAACTGTAGACACTAATGCTCCAAATATCAACAACAGTGTCACTCCCGAGCCAGGGCTATGAATCCACAAGGACGGTTCTAGAGTGTTACTTGGATTCCCAAACCAGTCAGCTCTCAAACTCTCATAATTTTCCCAACACCCACAACAATCCAAGTACCCATCTCTATTATACCTAGCCTGCACCACCCAAGAGAATGGACCTCCACCCTTCTCTTCCACACAGTCCCTTAGGCAATCCTTCTCCTTCCAGGGCTCCAACACAGCTGGTCCAGAATATCAATGATGGAACTATCAGGACTCACAATTGTGAGAAAAATAGGGCACAAGCCAACTCATCTTAGACATGCAGGCCTTAAGTCATGGCTGGATTGAACCAACGACCACTACAGACAACTACCCCATGGCTAATCTTCAGCAGTTTCTTTCCCTTTACCAAGCCAAGACGCAGGTGAGGATGGATCAATGAATGGGTAAGTGGGTGCATGAAAGTGTGTGAGGGAAAGAATGGTACTAATGCAGAAGTGAAGGAGCGAATGGGCCAATGACCAACCCCACAATCAAACTAGGGATGGGTTTAAGTATTTTTTGTGGGGAATCAAGAACCTCCTGGCCTTCCCCAAGAAGCTCACGTAACCGATCCCCTCGCTTAGACAAAAAGGGTAATTAAAATAGGGAATAAACATTTATCCCCTCAAGTCCCCTCTCTTGTGGAATCATAGCCCCCTATAACTCTAGTCCTTGTCCATCTAGAATCCAATGATGTAGTTATTAATAATAATGATAAAAAACATTACATGTCTTGGGCATACTGGCCCCTTTAATAATTATTTGGACACTCAGGCCTCTCAACATTGTAACAATACATTATTTAAAATGGGGGGTCCGAAAATCGGGTTGTTACATAAAATCTCACCTAGGTTCATGGGACCCTTCGAAGTAGTGGAAAAGAAAGGACCCTTGGCATATCGACTAGCCTTGCCTGATTCTTTGAGGCGTATGCATGATGTTTTTCATGTATCTGTTTTGAGACATTATAGTAGTGACCCTTCACATGTTATTGACATAATTTACTTGGAAGTGTCAGAAGATGGTTCTCTCATGGCGGAGCCAATCCACATTCTAGACCATCGCATTCGACAACTACGATGTCGAACAGTTGATCAAGTTAAGATCCAATGGGACAATTATAGTCCACACTCGACTATCTGGGAGGACACATATGAGATGCGTCAACAATTTCCTTACTTTTTAGATAGATTAGACATATATATCTATATCAGATACCTTCATTTACTTGCTTTTACATATACTGTACAAACTTCGGGACAAATTGTAAAACAAGAGGGGGTGTATGTAACATACCTCTCTACTAAGCATATTATTATTGACTTATTCTTTGAGGACACTTGCTTGCAAGTGATCCAGGTATGGAAAACTGTGATTTCATTCACATTATGGGTTATATATGATGATGTTGAGGTGTTATAGTTGCTTTATTTTATCGATGTATTTATATGCGTCAACATGTGCTTTTGATAAGTCGTCTTGAGTGTGTAAGACACATGACAGATTATGGATGTCGGTGGCATCAAAGGGCTTCCTTGGACACCGAATTGAGTCAGGGAGTGGATTGTCTTTTTTGAAGTATTTCATTATTATGCACATATGATGTATGATGGATTTTAGTATGATTTATATGTATAAGGATTTTTGACATTGTTTTTGTCAATGGATGCAGGCTTGATGATGCTTGCTAATGAGACTCACATAAGGAGTAAAGGGGCCTTGCACAAAAAACCATATGTTTAGGGAGAGGGGTAGCAGTATCCCTGTCAAATCCTACTAGCACTCCCACCGTGGCCAAAACTGTAGGTTAACGATTACCTAGTTGGGTGGTCCACGATGCCATGAGGGCAGAATGAGACAATCTCTCACATATATTTATAAAGGGCACGCAATAAGGCTGAATCCTTATTCCTTAGAATCCATTTGTATCTCACAAGGTCGACCAAATTGATTTTTGAATCCAATGGGTTGGACAAACTTCCAAAAATAAGTCAACGCGATTGACACCCTTGGAGCATGAGGTGCATCTTGAAGGGCATGTTTCACATTTGAAACCCGAGTCAAAAGATATAGGTGTTATAACCCTAAATTGCACCACACATGATTACCTGGCATCAGGCCAATTCATATCCCTTATTTTCCAAAACTCTGCTGAACAAGTCTTTGAAAATCCTCTTCTGTAAAGGCCCACATGCCCTAACCCATTACTACACGCGTGTGCACGCTGGTTAACTCACAACAACCCGTGTGTACCTAACAAAGCACGAAAAAAAGAAAGTTGACGACGGAACAAAAAGCTATGGGTCAGTTAACTGAAACTCCCGGCCATGCATGGCCGAGGGTTCATCCAAAACCATAGCTCCTTCTAGCCTATAAAAGAAGGGGTAGGGTTACCATTTGGAGAGGAAAAAATATAGTGAAGAAACTCTGCCCATTTATGTAATCCATTGTCCCAACCCTTTAGCCTTTCCTCATGCCAAAGGAGATTTAACTCAAAGGAGTTGAAGGACAGAAGAAGAGGAGCCCAGGATCAGGTTCAAGGAGCGGTGGTCGGTCTCAGCTTTTGTAAGTTGATTCACTTTCAGTAATAAAAAGAATACTTTTCCTGTCCCAATGCATGAATTGTCTATGATTTGATTAATTTATGCTTGATTTCTAACCCTTGAGTATAGAAGTAGCATGCATGCATAGTTGTTGTTTGTCTTGAGTGCAGGTCATCTGTGGAAGGAGCACCACAAGCAAGTAGTCAAGCACAATGGAGGATCTACATCGAATGCCGGTAATAAGGTAGGTAGTCCTTTTCCTTGCATTTACTGTGAAAAAGGGGTTTAAATCTTGGGTTGTAGGTAAAAAAGTAGTTTCTATTCGGTCAAAATCTGCATGCAAGTCTGACCCTAGTTTGCTAGTTCGTAGGGTGTTTTTCCCAACAACAGAATTGGCAACCATACTCCTGAATCACTATAAATGGTTTTTGGTATAAAGAAACTGATAAGGGAGGCCAAAAAAGTGACAAAAAGAGGCCAAAAAGTCTATAAATAGAAGCTGGCAGCTCATTATCACCATTGTTGATTTGGAAATTGACTTTGGAGCCAA
>SNQJ01S0001898.1:140985-174541 GCA_010110895.2 Picea sitchensis | reverse complement strand
TGAAGATTTTGAGGTTGTTTCTCGAGCTCTGAAGTCCAGCCATCAGGCCGAATCAGCTTCTGGAAGATGGATACTCTCTATGTATATCTTTATGATTTCGAGATGTAGCTCCGCTGTGTATTATTCACGGCTACTCTTTATAGTTATTTGACATGGATCTACAGTGTATTTGATTGGTATCCATGGTTCTGTTTTACCCCGAGCATGGGTATGCCCACCTCGGTGAGACATTTGTTATTTTGCAGACGAAAACTCTTGGTTCCTGATCCTTGGGCTCAATCGTTCGGCACATCAGTAAAGATTGTGTTGGAAGCCAATTCACATTTTCCTACTGTCCTATAAGCTTCCTACACCAGTGTTTTGCAAACCTCAATTTTTCGTCCCAATTCTCAAATAAATGACACTTTTTATTTTTTGCGCTATTTTCACACTTACCTTCTCTTTTGTTTTCACGACTGTAAGCGTGAAAACTTGGTCTTTTGAAGTCGCATGAAAATCTTCATTAAATTGTCGTTATCATTCTTGTCGATACACCCATTGCATTTACATTTTATTTATCATTATACAGTTGGCAAGACCTTTTGATCTGTACTCATTTGACATTCTTCGATTGATTGTGTAATTTTGTTTTATTGAGTTTGTAATTGAGGATTGGATTTACATGTTATTTGATCAATCCACTTGGCACATTGGTATACATAAAAACACATTGGTACATTGTTTAAACTCTTGGTATAAATCGTTCTATACACCCCATGTCGCATGGTTAAATCCTTGGTATTAGTTTCGATTTGTGTGTTTGGTTTTTAAACTATGGCATAACTTTTGATTGCGCTAATGGTTTATCCACTTACCAAAGGTTTCGATCAATTGATTGAAGTGGCATAGTTGTAACACATATGCGTTATGATTTGAATAGTTCAAAGCGTCGTCGGTTGTACTATGGTAATGACTATTCTGCATGGCAGAAATAGCTCCACCACCTTTGCACGATGTCATTAATGTCATCCCTTATCCCTGTTTCACCTCTAGCATCGGATAAGCCTATGAATACTCTACTCCTGCGAATGTTATGATTCAAACCCTGGTTCGTTTGCATTGTCCACCGTGTGCTCTTCTCCATGGCACCGGTGGTGCGAATTGAGCCGAACGGTAGTCAAGCCTTGCTACTGTTCAATAATGCTCGGAAAGACTTACAAGATAATGGTTGGCTCACATTCGTGCAGAGGTTTGAGGGTTTTAATATATTTGTTGCACAACAGTTCGCCCTGACTTTTGATGGATGTAGGGCCAAGATAGGTGACATTAAGCTTGAAATCAATGAAGAGCTCATCAACTCTGCCACCGGATTAGCGGCCACGGGCCAATGATGGTTTAAGAACTCTAAAGTTGAGGAGGTTCCATGGCCACTATTGTTCGTCTCACGAAAGGTCACATCCTATGACAAAGGTATGCCGATTTCCATGCTTAAAATAAGGTGGCATGATCTTTTGATAGTGGTTAAACAATTCGTGACCTGTGAGGGTCGGTATGGACTGGTTTTTCTTTATCACCTTCGTTTGTTAATGAATTTCATGGGTTATCTATTGAATATGCCATTCTACTTCCAGCGTAGCCTTTATAAAATGTCTAAGAGGTTTAAACGAGAGAAGGTCGATAGTATCTTGTTCCACCATGGCCTAACCAGACTCATCATTGTTCACCACTTAAATCTTCATGGTGATAGTTGGCTAGCTTTTATCTCTCGAAATGGTTTTGCTGATACAGAGCCTATCGAAATTGACAAGCCAGTGGTTAGTTAAACTAAGGTCGAGCCACATGTGCCTTTCCATGTCCTTCTACCCTCTCCTAAACCCTCGGTCAACCCTGATATCGACCTACCCGACATCTTAGCAGACAAGGTTGAGGCTGTAAAAAAGCCTGTGAGTAAAAAGGTTAAAGGTAACCCTATTGTTGACAGCAAAGGTAAAAGGAATGCTCGACTCATATCGAGACTGGCTCAGAATAAACCTAAGCCAAATGCTGAGCAGAATCCCATAGTCCTCAGTGGAGACTCAGACTCTGACATCGAACGCTTCCTAGCTAGTGAGTACCCTTACTCCCAAGGTCTTTTCTCCGAGCCACCCTATGACTTCATTTCTAATTTGCCTCTGTGCTTAAGGAACAACCCTAGTTACCCAGGGATCAAGCTACCTAATGAAACCCTCGACAATTTAAACAAACCCTCACCTGCATTTTCAGAGCTCGGACAGTCGTCATGTGACCAATGCAATGTGTGGATAGAACGCTACTATACCAACGTTCCCTTTTTACAGTCGAAGATCAAATTGTTGGAAAACCAAGTTACAGTGTTGAAAAGCCAAAGGGACAAGCTTCGAGCTGATGAAAAGAAGCAGAAAACCACTGGTTCCATCGTATTTAGGAATGCCGAATCAGCTATAGCCTTCGTCAATTCCAAATTGTTATGACCAAGTTGTCTACTCGTCATCCAGGTATGAATTTCGATATCACTTTCGTTTTGTGAATTCCTAGGATTAATATAACGGTTTGAGTTTTCAAATAGCTCTGTCCTTCATTCGAAATGACTCTGTCATAGTTTTGTGGATCCTGTACATTGTTTTCATTTTGCTAAAAATAAATGAAGTGATGATTTTGGTAAACAATTTGGTCGTGCCCAGTTTAGCAATTGATTGGAATTCATTGGGTTTGATTCGTTTGTCTGTTGGCCTGAGTTAACGAAATCAGTAGTGTTTGTTTTTTATTGGATTTTGTTTATATCAGATCTGAACAAGAGTTTTTTATGCTAAAATTAGAGCACGAATATGTTTTGATTCGATAAGATTTTGTTGTGGTTGGATCACAGCGACCCTGATTGAGTTTTTACGATTTGATTTTTTAAAAATGATTTCATAGGATTGAATTGGCTTGATAATTATGATGTAGTCTATTAAATTGGAAAAATGACTCTGTTTTGTCAGAGCTTCTGTTTAGATTTGGATTATATCCGACCTGTGTTGAAGATTTGTTCGCTATAGTTATGGAACTGTGTTGATTCAAAACAACTATGTCAAACTCCAGTTGTTCGATTCGCTCTTGTTTTGATTGGATTGTTGCATATCTTGAGTTGGCACGATTGTTTTCATGAGTTGGATTTGTATCGAAAATAAACTTGATGCTACTCTGTTGATTTTTAATTTTCAAAGCAAAGTTTGTTAACTCAGATCGACTTATGTTATCTCTGTTGAATTCGTATGAGAAGATTCGGTTAATATTTCATTTTGAAATGAATTCAAGTAACGATTTTTTCAACTGTCAATCGATTTTGTTTTCCCCAATTGGCAACAATAAATGATTGGGTGAATCCCACAGACCCTTTTATCAACTGATTGAATCCATTGTGATTTCATTTACATACCAGTTTTGATTCGATTCACTAATAATATGGATCGTTTGTTGTGTTTAATATATTGCGATCAATTTGAGAAAATGATCCTGTTAATTTGGTTTGGATTTGAATTGATTTTATGGATAGTTGAAGCAACTATTTGTGATTTCAATTGGTTATGAATCGATTTCATTACTGTCGGTTATCCAATATGATTCTGTTTACCCGATTTTGTGACAACAAATGAAACAGAGTATATGCATCTCTGTAGTCGTCTGATTGATCTTAGTCTTGTTTTGATCTCAAATTAGTATAACTATTTCAATTTGAATGATTCGTTTGTCTTTCAAATAGCTATTAGATGCTTGTTAATATTTTGAATTTAATTCTTTAAAGATTTAAATTGATTTTAATGTTGATTATCTGTCTAATTTAGAATCGTAAGATTCTGTAGCTAGTCTTTAGAATTAGATTGTTATCATTGTTTTCAACAAAATATCTTCTTAACTTGTCCTTTTTTTCCCTCTTTCAGGTATACACGAATTGCAATGATCAATGGGGCATGTTGTAGTAGTTTAGGAGATACTTTAGATTTGGTTTTGTTTTAAGATTGTTAGTTTCAGTCAGATTTGGGAGATTATCTCCAGATTTCCTGTAAACAGTTTTGATAATTCCCACAAGGATGTTTTACCCTGTGAGAAGTCTTTAAGTACTTATTATTTTTGTAATAAGGAGCATCCTTACTTGTGGGAGAACTAGGCTATGGATTTCTGATACAAACTGAGACGAGAGTTGATGTTTTGTTACAACTTTCGCTTTCAATATATCAATCTTTTGTTTCAAGTTTTGTGATATCAATTTGCAGTTGATTATAGACTACTTTAGCTATCATAATATATTGCAGGATGATATGATTTGATTAATGTGCTATCCATATTTGATCTCTTTCATTATTTAAAAAAAAAAGTACAACAATTACTTTGCTTCAGTTAATGAATCACAGATTTCTCTTCTTCGTTAATTGAATCATTTTGTATAGATCTTTGCATACAGGTTTATCTAGCTGTGAAGATTTATAAATCATAAGATTGTTGTAGTTTTTATGTCTTGTTTGTCCTGTAATTTTATTTGAAGAGCACGATAGCTTCTTGTTTACGAAAAGCTCGTGGATAATTCGGTGCGGGTTTCCTCCCTCCGATCAGTTAAGACAATCATCGTATAGGACAAACCTGGAGCGTTTCTTCAGGTTAGTTTGTTATTTTTTTTTATAGTTAATTTGGTAGTATAATTTAAGTAGTTTAGTTAGATATGTGTATTTTAGATTTGTAGTTAGAGTTAGTATTTTAGTTATTTAGTTTAGTTAGTTTTCAATTTATTTCTTTTTCATAAAATTACAAAAATCAAAAAACGATAGCTCTCGTTGTCTTAGGACAGAATATAAATGAGTTTTTCAGGTTTTATTCAAATCTGTAAATTGTGAATATTGTACATTCTGTGAATAAGATTTATTTCTGTTAGTAGTTAGTTATTTAATTTCTTAGAGTCAGCTAGTAGATTGTATATATAATAGTTAGATTAGTTTATTAGTTTGTTTTAATAGTTAGTTTTAGTTTTAGTTAATAGTTAGATTAGTTTATTAGTTTGTTTTAATAGTTAGTTTTAGTTAATAGTTAGATTAGTTTATTAGTTTGTTTTAATAGTTAGTTTTAGTTAATAGTTAGATTAGTTTGTTAGTTTGTTTTAATAGTTAGTTTTAGTTAATAGTTAGATTAGTTTGTTAGTTTGTTTTAATAGTTAGTTTATTTAGATTAGTTAGTTTAGAGTAGTTTTATTTTTGATTTTCTTAGAACTTAGATCAGCTAATGGAGCCGCTAAACTCGTCAGGGTGGTTCATCCCAAACGGCTTGGGTTATTAGACAACCCCGGACCGGTTCCACTCTCCCAGCTGACGGACAGTCAATTTCACCCGTCAACAGATTGGTGATGTATTTCGGCCATCAGATGCTCTTCTGACCTCACACATTAGGGGGCATCTGTTATAACCCTAAATTGCACCACACATGCTTACCTGGCATTAGGCCAATTCATATCCCTTCTTTGCCAAAACTCTGTTGAACAACTCTTTGAAAATCCTCTTGTGTAAAGGCCCACGTGCCCTAACCCATTACTACACGCATGTGCATGCTGGATGACTCACAACAGCCCACGTGTACCTAACAAAGAACGAAAAAAGGAAAGTTTCCGATGGAACAAAAGCTATGGGTCAGTTAACTGAAACTCCCGGCTATGCATGGCCGAGGGTTCATCCAAAACCCTAGCTCCTTCTAGCCTATAAAAGAAGGGGTAGGGGTACCATTTGGAGAGGAAAAAATATAGCGAAGAAACTCTGCCCATTTAGGTAATCCATTGTCCCAACCCTTTAGCCTTTCCTCATGCCAAAGGAGATTTAACGCAAAGCAGTTGAAGGACAGAAGAAGAGGAGCCCAGGATCAGGTTCAAGGAGCGGTGGCCGGTCTCAGATTTTGTAAGTTGATTCACTTTCAATAATAAAAGGAATACTTTTCCCATCCCAATGCATGAATTGTCTATGATTTGATTAATTTATGATTGATTTCTAACCCTTGAGTATAGAAGTAGCATGCATGCATAGTTGTTGTTTGTCTTGAGTGCAGGTCATCTATGGAAGGAGCAGCGCAAGCAAGTAGTCAAGCACAACGTAGGATCTACATCGAACGTCGGTAATAAGGTAGGTGGTCATTTTCCTTGCATTTACTGTGAAAAAGGGGTTTAAATATTGGGTTGTAGGTAAAAAAGTAGTTTCTATTCGGTCAAAATCTACATGCAAGTCTGACCCTAGTTTGCTAGTCCATAGGGTGTTTTTCCCAACAACAATAGGTGGCCTACAAAAAACTGGAATGATTAGACCTTTTTGGATTAAAATAATTGATTATACAATAGAGTATAAATATTTAAAGCCCACCATAAATTTTAAAAGAAAGGGACTATTTAAATTGTGACATGAGTAAATATTTGAAGGAAATCAAATGTTAGAAAATAGTAAGTAAAGACCTAAGGAAGTGATAAAATACACAAGGGTGCATGAAATTACTAAAAATAAATCCTTTTAGAAATAATTACAACTTGAGAGAATGGGTTTTCCATAGTGTTGGACCTAAGGTCTGCACCTGATTGCTAAAAGGGCAGAGCTAGGCTACCTATCAGTTTTAGAATGATTATTCTTTGTTTTTTTTTTGTGGGTCAGTAAGAGGGTTGGTTTTACCAATACAAGCTCAAGGTTGGGTTGGAAAAATGATATGGATGAGGGTCCTCCTTGGTTGGTGGCACACTAATGACAGACAAATGAAATAATAGAAAACAAGGGGAAAAACAAAACTACTAAATGAATAATCTGCTGTAAGAAGTTCAATACTTAAAATATCATTTCAAGACATTAAACGTGTATCAAGACACAATCACTCCTTCAGTTTGTGATAAAAAAAAATTATTCACCAAGCATTAGTTGATTTCACAGGTTTCATATCAATAAATACAAGTTACACAATAGTTGAAAGGAAATGACATGTACTTTGCACAAATAAAAAATTTCATTCAAGATAAGATAAAAACACATGAATATTTGAACAAAACATTGTCATCAAGAGTATGTTCACTGGGTAGAGAGATTTAATCCATGCATAGAATGGGTCCAACCAATCTGATGTAGTGCTATCCTTTCCCAAAAAATCTGACCCCTAAAACATTCGAAGACCCCCTATTTAACAGAGTTGCATAGGTTTTCTTCCTTAGGGGACTGATACCTAATTTTAGGTAACTGTTTGTGGAAAAAATTATTAACTTCACTAAGACACTAGACTTAATCAATAAGAGTGTTTCTTATCACACACATAAGACCACTCTTGTATCTAATCTAAGAAAATGTTGGAATTAATCAACTAAAAACTACTATTGTCTCTAAGACAGAACTGATGCATGTGCTGGAGGAACTGAATTGGCAGAAAATAGGCCTTGGAGTGATAGAACAGATCTTTGTGTTGAGTAATGGAATTTCTGTGAGCTGTTGGAGGCCACTGGAGACAACTAGCTGCATGAGAAGATCTCTTCTTGAGGAAGAGGTAGTTTGGTGAAGTGTTCTAGAACCAATCTGCATCGACCTGTGACTGAGACTTAACTCTATGTCTGTGTTTGAGATTTTAGAAGATAAGCGCACTTTGTCTCGACTATAACTGAAACTTCTCCTTTATTTTACTGTGATGACCTAGTCATGAATAGGAAGACATGATTCATGGAGGTGATAGGTGATATGGGGAGTAGTCGGGGGAATAAGTGGCGAAAGTTGGGTGGTAGCAGGAGTGTGAGTGCAGGTGAGTGGAGGTGACGTGATGCCATATAAGAACGTGATTGCAGAAGTTTTTGAGGGTGGTTTGGGTCCACATTGCTTCAACCCCCGCAATCCCCCACAAGATGCCATGTACCTTTCCAACAATACCATGGTTCCAATTGCGGGACCACTTTGGAAAATTAACATTTGAGAAGTTTACGTCCCGCAATGAAGTGTGGCCATAGATCGTGTCGCAATCTATGATCCGGATGATATTCCTTTCTTACCTGCTAGAAGGATCAATGGTTGTTGTTGATTTGAGATCAACGATCCACAATTACTTCAGGAGTTCAGGCTTTGTGCCTTTTCAATGCATAGTTCTTACCATCCTCTGGAGTGCTGCATTTTCAAAGTGAGAGATCTTCCTTTACGTGGCCTCTCTATATGGACGGTCCAGATTCACTTCTGGAGTTTGGGCTTCGAGAGTTTTTCTCTCCTTTCTCGCGCAATCCTCTGAAGTGTCATATATCTGAAGAGGGAGAATTTTCGCCACATGTCCTCATTGATGGACGGTCTAGATTTTCTTCGAGAGTTCGGGCTTCAGAAGTTTGTAAATGTTCTGCTTGGAAATATCCCGGAGTGCTAAGTCTCTGAATATGATGTGGCATCTAGATGTCATATGATGTCATGGTTGTTGATGTGTCACACAAGATGAGTGACATGTGTCACTCAAAGATGAGAGAATGATGGGACCCAAATGACCAGAAATGAGTTCCACATGTCAGGGCTAGATGTAAACGAAGTGTCTCCATGGATGAGTGCCACAAGTCCTGACGGATGAGTGTCGCGTGCTTCGACAATTTGGCACTTTAGCGTTCGGGAGTTTTGGATTGTGAGGCATGAAGTTCTCCTAGAGTAGTACAGGCCTAGAGTGACAATGCAGGCTCTCGGGACTTCGGGACATCAACTCTTAGGGACTTCAGGTAATTCTTGCTCTAGTGCTTGGAAAACCTTCCAGAGTGCTAAGTCTCCGATGTGAAAGATCTGCCTCCATGCTTCCTTGCTGATGGATGGTACATATTCACTTCAAGACTTTGGGTGTTCAGGCTTTGAAAGTTTATGAATGTTGTTCTTGGAAATATCTCGTAGTGGTATGGGCCCATAGTGACATGATAGGCTCTCGTGACTTCGAATCTTCGGGACTTCGAGTAATTATTATACTTTGTGGGTTCACTCTTGATGTTAAACCCCGTGTGATTTTGAATCTTTGAATGCACAAAAAATTTCAATCTGATTGGCCTAATGGATCTCCACCATCGAAAGTTAACATGTCTGTTCCCACAATCTGAGTCTGAAATTGACCGCTCTAGTTTGCTGCGTTTGTCCACGCGCATTTATTGTGCATGTAAAAACTTGGTCGACCTGCTATGAGCTCAATCAATGGAAAATATGATGACAAGAATTTTGAACCAAATATGACATGTAATTATCCTTCAAGAAATAATAGAAACAGAAATGCACAAAGACTCAATCAAGAAAGAAACGAATAAGAACCAAGTCACTCAATAATGGGAAACTGAATTAACCAACCAGAAGAGGAAAAATTGATGAAGGAATAGAGAAAAGAGGGAGGAGAGGCAGGGGTGCAGACGTAGGTTACAACACATAGAATATAATTTGAGTCAACCAACCCTATACTAACTAAGAAGACTCCTAATCCAACCTTAACTAAAATCTAGTTAGGAGACAACCTTTAATTAAGGGGATTTGGGGAAACTAAGAGACAAATAAGAGGAAATTTAGGAACACATGGGGAATTGTGAGGAAAGGTGGCTTTTAAATAAAAATGAAAGAGAAATTACTTGTGCAACCTGGGGATAATGTGACACATGTAGTGGATGAATAATCCTTGAACTGAATTTCTAAAAATTAATGAATTATGCATGAGGGACAATTCTATAAATAAAGGGATGTAGAAGAGAAGGGGATTAGACCATGGGGAAGGAACTATTATGCTGCAAAATTTTATATTGACTGTGTTTTTACTTGTGAGATTTGGGACTCCAGGCTTGTGAAGAGACTGGAATATATTTTTTGTGAGGCAAGCTTGGAATCTATTATGTTATGGTTTTTGTATGCTTGGCCCCTTTGTGAATCGGGGGGATAGAGAGGAAGAAGAGTACCCCTAGCGTTGGCTGGGAGGTACCAGTGAAGTCCCTGTGATTATCGAGCGAAGGAAAGGAAGGAGCGCAAGGTATGGAAGGACATATTCAACACACAGATTTCACCGATTTCTGGTATTTATAAGATGAATTTATCTATATTAAGATAGTATCTATAAATTAGATGGATAGAGTCATTGTAGAATCATTTGAAGGTATAAATGTCAAGTGTTACGTTTGTTGACAAATGAATAATAACCACAGTGTTATATTTTAAATATTCACTGTAAATTTCAGACGTTTTCAAAACTTTGTATATCGGTCGGATCTTCCCTGTTTAAGTGAAAAAATTATATTTCATATAGATTATGTTTAAGTCTGTATTTTTATCCTTACCTGAATATGTTTGATCAAATTTTTTAAGGGGTTTATGTTAGGATTTTATCAATGTATTGCTCATTGTTCATTTGAGGTTTAGTTCTGATTCGTATCATAAGTCCTTGTTGATTTTCATTAAAAATCCAAATCAATTATGTTGATGGGTTCGCTGCCGAGAGGCCTACTAGATCCGAACTTGTAACGTAACTTCATGTTAATTTTACGACAAAACAATTTTTTCGAATGATGGATTTTTGAGAAATTGTTAAACACTGGGTTATTTCTTTTCACAGATTAGATTTTGTTAAGGGGCGCTATTCGGGGCTCCATAACTCTGAAATTCTGGAGATTTATTCAACCCAACACTCCTTTTCTCCCTAATTTCTAACTGACCAAATTCGATCATCGTTGATCGGACTAGTAGTTGTAGGTTACCCTACCCTACTACCTTCCTTCATAACTTTGACATCAAATCTAATGGTTGGCAATGATTTTCCTCTTACGAATTCTATGGTGGAGATCCACTACGAAACATCTGGAATTCAGGGTTTTCCACCTGTACAACTTGAAACCGTCCCATCCGAGTAACCGAACCACCATAGATCTTGGAGTTCTGGCAGTTTACACTTAACGTCAGTTAACGGTTGTATTCCACTCTGAAGTTCGGAACTCCAGGGATCTCTTCTTACTCAACAACCCATTTCCTCTGGAGTGTCAAATTTCCAAACCTATGAAGGACTCAGACTTGAAGATCTAACGGTCCTTGTTGTTCGCCATATCTACAGATCTCCTTTACTTTAGAATATTGAAACTTTGAGGTATTCATAACCTTAAACTTTACCTCTTAATTCAGCTGGATAATTGAATCCTTTTTATCTCGGAGATCAACAATCCCTTTACCTTTCTCTTATCTACAACTAGAATTGGTTTCGAAGACAATTTGGAGAACTGGGTTTACTTTGGGTTCAAATCTCTCGCAGTGAAAATCTCTCATAGTGACATGGAAACCATGATGTCATTTCAATGGTGTGTCACAAAATGAGAGTGAAACGTGTCACATAATTTAGCATAGATGACGTAACCCAAGGTACCAAAAATGATTGCCACCTGTCACCTGGAATCAGTTTACAGGTGGCATTTGACACATCAACAGATAAGATCTCTGAGAAGGGGCTCTAACACTTTGGTACTTTGGGGCTCCATGATTCAAAATATTCATCTTTGAAACTCTGGTTTTCCTCTGAACTAACAAAGTCCAAACCCTCAGATCTGACGGTCATTGATTATTCGTTGGCAGTGGTCAGGATTAACTTCAGACTTCGGGATTCTAGGACCTTTCTCACCTTCACAAATTCAACACACCTCCTGAACAACCAAAATCTGAATGCTGAGATATACAGACACATGTACCCAACATTCAATGGTACTGATGTACTCCGGACTCCGGGACTCTGGGAGTCCCTTATCCTTAACACCATGAATCTTTTTATGAATTACCGAACCTATGAATATGAAAGCTCATATGTCCAATGACCCTTATTCGATCAACATATCTATGATTGTTCTCCACTTCGGGATTTTGGAGATTCAGGGTTTCCTTGACTCTTTCTCTTTATGAACCGTTTAAGTCGATTAACCGAACTCTTGGTCATCCAATGGCTAGTATTCCTTCATTGATCTATGGTTTAGATCATCTTATGATTTCATGCTTTGGGGATCTCTTAAAACAAGTGACTCAGATCCACTAAAGTGGCAAAGCCTGAAGGTCTTAAGGATTTTAACAAGTTCACATATTTTGTCTGATCGGATGGTCGTGGGGATTCTGATTTCCTCATGATCAAACCCTGTCCACTGGTTCCCTTCAAAGGGATTTCAACCTTTGGTTCCTCGTTAAACCATATACACTATGCCCCTCCTAAGATTTTCCTTGATTTGAACTCCAACGTTCTTAGTGCATCCTTCCTAAGATTTAGATTCTAATTGTTAAGTGTGTATTTTATGCCTCCCATGTGTTTGTTCGCACTATCTCTTCTGAGATTTGTAGTTCCAAAGGTTAGAACCCTGTCCGAATTGAGAGGATCTTTGCTCATACTAAGAACCATTTATTTTGAGCTTGGGATTTCGAGGAGCCTATCCACGCACTTCTAGAGTTGACTCTAGAAGTGTGGCACCTTGATACTTGAGGAGAAGCTTCAAGATTCTTACATAACTTAAAATCTTTCTTAGAACCAACTCTCTCCCAGTTACAAGTTATTTATTCACTGTATCTAAGTGATTTAAAACTGTCATAAATGGTAGATTGTTGATTAAAAATATTACGTTTTTCTGTTTAAGGTTATTGTATTGATGTTTCTGGAATTTCTTCCTATCCTTAAATGAGTAAGGTGATAAATTATTGAATTAGTATGCAATGATGTTATGAGGAAGTAACCATGTTAGCAGATCTTCTCTGTTTGTAGAAGGTAAGTTAATAACAGTGTAATTTATATTTAAACTGTGAAATGAATTGAAATTTATGCCTTGTTCCTCAGAACAGTCGCTATTATTGATACCTTAAATGGTCAAGATCAATCAGACAAATCCTAGACTTGAGCATTGATTATGTGTCTTGGAATTCCTAACCTTGCAGGATAGGTTGGGTGGGTAGTTGTATTGTATTTTACATGAAGTGAAAAATTCCTTTATGCTTTAAGAAGTATCTAAATCTAGTTTTGCAAATGGATTGAAATAAATAGAATGTGTATTACTGATATATGTTACTATAATGTTTCTCCTGTTCTAATGATTTTTATTAATGTTTCAAAAAAAAATCATATTGTTTCTCAAATACTTATGTGACATAACAGAGGGGTTGTTACAATATCAAAGGAACGTTGACATTCATTGTTCCAATAGAATTCAACCTATTTTGCAAGAAATTTGAATAGGGTCAGGGCTATCTTCATAAAAATTTCTACAAATAATCGATAGTAGCATGCATGACCTAGGAATCTTCAAACTCCCTTTTGGTTGGTTGGAGGTAACATTTGAAAATTACTTCTATTTTGGTTGGATCTACCTTTATTCCTATAGCTGACACATGGTGACCTAATATGATTCCTCCAGTCATTATCATAAAACATTTCTTGTTTCTTAATGCAAGATTTGTATCTCTACACATTGTCAAAAACAATTCAAGGTTTATTAAAGTTTCATCAAAAAATCACCCGTGATAGTAAACTCATCCATATATATTTCCATTCAATCATGTAACAAATCAGAAAAAATACCAAGTATCACTTGTGAAATGTGGTAGGTGTGTTGCATAAACCAAAGGGAAGTAGCTTGTAATCATGTGTACCCCAAGGACATGTAAACGTTGTCTTGTCATAGTCTTCTGAAGCAATATAGGTTTGGTTATATCTGTTGAATCCATCCATAAAAAGGAAATTATTTCTTTTTGGATAGCGTGTCTAGAACCTGGTCAATAAAAGGTATGGGAAAATGATATTTATGGTGGCCTTTTTTAACTCCCTATATTCTATGCATACTTTCCATTTCCCATTCTATTTAGGAACAATCACTAATGGTGAAACCCACTAGCTGTCTGAGATGGTATAAATGAAACCAACATTCAATAGTTTATGTAGTTTGGCTTTCATTATTTCCCTCAAGGATGGATTCATTCTTCTCTGTGGTTGTCTAACATGAGTGGCATCTTTCTGGATATAGATGTGATGAATTCATGTGTCTGGGTGAATTCCTTTAATATCAGTATATTCCCATGCAAAGGTAACTGGAAATATTATTAAAAACTAGATTAATTTCCCTTCCTGTGTATTGTCTAAGGTAGAATTTATGTTTAATTTTTTCTGAAGAAAAATTTCAGTAGTCTTATAATCATATTCAAAAATCGAATGTACAAGAAATATTGATGAAAAGGCAGAGGATAGTTCTTCTTTAGAGAAATTCTCTTGAATTTTTTTTAAAAGAGACAATCAATGGAGGGTTGAAAAACTTGTGGAGGGTTCCTTAAAGCTCGTGGCTTATGCAATAGTCAAAATAGGTTGAAAAACTTCATCATTGTTGTCTTCATCTATCCATTGTGCAGATTCAAGTTTAGTTTCTAGTATATCAAGGGGGTATAGAGTAATTTGTTTGGTCTTAGTGCCATGTGTAATTTTCATATTCCTAGACCTACAACCGATGAAAGCATCAGTTGTGGCCAGCCACATTCTTCCGAAGATTAAAGGGTTCCAACCCATATTGGTTTTGGGTTGTATGACACATAAATCTATTGGGTACTCCCATGAATCCAGTGAGATAATAACATCCTCTAAAATACCCTTTGAATTAATTTTAGATCGATCATTCAATTCAAACATAGTGGGTGTAGGGAGGACATTATGAAGTCTCAATTGATTTAGTGTTTCTAATTTCATTACATTTATGGATACACTGAAGTCAATTAGGGTGTTCACAATGAGAGTCTTATTAATAATAACTATGACTACATGATTCCTAGGGTCCACATACTTTTATGCAGTGATTTTGGTGGACATGAGGCTCGCCAATTTCCCTAAAACTTGGATGGTTGGGGGGTCCTTTTTTTGTTTACCTGGATTTTTAATGCATACGTATCTAATTGTTTTAGTGTAGATGGGGATTTTATTTATTTCTTTTAGTATGGGTATATTAATACAAATATTTTTTTATTTATAACACCAAATCGAACTCAGAAGGTATAATTGGATTTGCTAGTTCCATCCTCTCTGGAAAATGAGGTTGATTGGACTATAATAATTGTTCCTTTTGAGAACTGGTTTATGGGGTTGTTTGAACTTGAGACTAACTCTGATATTGAGATGGTGATGTTGATGGTGTCTGTAAAATTTCATATTGGATAGGAGTCTCTTATTATTCATTTTCTTGGGAAATCGATGAGGATTTTGGGTTAAGAACTTTCCCAAAACTAAGGTGATTTTTCTATAATGATACAGGTTTGATTAAGTACATGAGAAAAGTTTGTAGATCAGTTCCATACATGACATGAATTGTCTTATTATTATTAGGATTTGGGATAGGCTGGGATAGAGTTTGGGTTGAATGTGGAGGATTTTTGAGGAGCTGGTAATGCAAGTTGATGTGTCTAATTGATTTGTTGTTGAGGAGCTTGTGAGGGGTATGTATATGGTGGTGGTGTAGGATAATAAAAAGTAGTTGTGCCATCATAGGATGGACCATGCGAACCTTGTTGCCAATTTTTTTGTGGACTGGGATGAGGTGGCCAAATTTTTCATGGCATAGTAGTGTTCCACATTTGATTGTGAGAATAAATAAATTGAGATGTAGAGTTTTGAGCCATACCTAAAGGTTTGGGTTTCCATTGTTTTTGCGGTTTCTTCACATACAATGAAATTAAGGCTCCTTTCTCTCCTAGATATATTTTCTTAATTCCTGGTAAGGAAGGGAAGTCTTTGGCAGCATGGGGTTCCTTGAAAATGCCACAATTTTCAATGTTGTCTAGTGGGAATTCCTTCCAAGGGTGTTTCTGTTGACATTTGGGACATAATGTAGATATATATTTTTTCGACGATTCCTTATTCTTAACCTGAAAAACATCATGTTATCAACTTAAAGAGTTGAGAATATTAGTTTTACATTTTTTTAACATGTTACCAATTCAATCCTTTGTGACCTGTGTTCCTACAATCGATTTTTTGAATCCGGAGGTGGCATCTCTGGGGATTCTACCAGTCTTGGAGTTTCCTTTTGAATAGCTTCTGCATAAGTCACATACCTCATCATATGATAGCTGGGAAACATCACCTGATTCCATCATATTGAGAACTTTTAAGCACTCATCTCTTACGCCTCTTAACATGTTTTTTCTCATTGTTTCCTTGCTCAGCTAACTTTGTTTCGATCTTTAAAGGTTATATTGAAATTGCTCCACGTAGTCTTCCAAACTTTTAACCCCTTTCTGCATCATTTTGAATATTTATTGTCTGAGTTATCTTCCTTTGTATTTGTCTTGATATTTATTCAAAAATACTTTCTTCAACTCATCCCAAGTTTGAATGTTATCCTCACCAAAGCCCATAAACCATCGGAGGGATACACCCTTCAGGGTGGCATGAAATACTTTTAACTTCTGGGAAGTAGTAGAGTAATCATAGCTTCTACAAACCACATCAAACTCAAATAAGAATGCATCAGGTTCTTTGTTGTTCAATCCATGGAAATTTGGTAGAGAAGATGGGGGAATGCTCTTCATTTGTGTTGCTCCACTAGGATGTATGATAGGGAACTCAAACGTGACTATCTCCTCCTGCTTGTTTCTTGTTAACTCTTCGTTTTCCATATCGTACCACAAAATAAGAGGGTTATCTTGTGATATAGATGCTTCAGAGGTTGCTTCCACTATTTTTGGGCCTCAAATTAGATTATTCTATAATTATATATTAGGTTACCCTGCAAAAATAGGAGTAAGTACTTATTTTTTTGTAGGCCTCTCTTCCTTGATTGTCTCAAGTATAGGAACTTTATTAGGCCCCTCAATTCTTATTCCTGAAGTTCCTCCTCCAAATTTTCCTATCAAGGGGTTAGTAGAGTGGGTGGCACTTCGAGCACCACTAGATGGGGAGACAGGGTTGGGTTTATTTTGAATATTTTTACCTCTAATGCCCTTAGCCTTATTCATATAGTATTTATCATTCTAGAATTTAAAACTACTAAAAATACCAACATGACAAGGGCCCATAAAGTCTCACTAGAGTATTTTTATATGATTTCACCTCTCTTATTACTACTTCCATCTTCCAAGTCTGAAATGTTGGTCCTGCAAAAACTAAAGGAAAACAATTACACACTCTCTTTGAGATTATCTCCTTCAACACTTCCCTGACAACAATGCCAAAATATCAGGTGAATTATACGGTAGTAATTCAATACTTTAATTATCAATATGCATTTGTAAACTTACAAAGAACCAGGAAATATATATGAAGAACAAATCTCAAAGACACACCATTCTAATCAACTATGAAACAAACTTCAAAATTGGTTCCTCATCTAATAGTGGATATTCTAAGGTAGAATTGTAGGTTGTATATATATAAAATAAAAACATAATAAACAAAATAATAAACCAATACATGTGGGCAATATATCTATCATGGGAAATTGTTGATCAATGAATATTGGTGATCATCAATTGCATCAAACTATAGATCTGACAATTCTTTGTTAAGAGAATCACCAATTAAAATTTCAAGAAATCAATCACGAAACTCTTGTTCTCACAAGCATTAGTTGAACCACATGCATGAATAAACTATAATATCAATTAACTAACCTTACTACAGAATTATGTCAAACTTTCTATAAGAATTGAACTTAATGAAATTATACCAGCAATACAATCACACTTAATTCTAATGCAGAAAATAAATGAAACTAAATAGGGTATTACTTCTTATATGAAGGGCACCATGCCTTCCCTCAAAAGTATGCCTGCTACACACTTACAAACTCGGAAATTCATAAGGAAGATGCACAAAACATAGTCTTATATTCCATAATCAATAGAGTACACATGTCCTGAATAGAGTTAGGTCTTTCTTCCTTCTTAATAGTGTTATCAATTTATATCTTCAGGCAAAAATTTCCTTGATATTTATACAATTACATTCAAATCATAACTAGCAGTTCTTTAGACATCCAATCCCATACAATCTACTAAGGATAGTTAAGACATTACAATATTATCTTCATACAAATCAACAAACAACATAATTACATGATTAACCATTTCATTACGATTTCATGACCGAAGGCATGAAATTGCAATGTACTTGTGTGCACTACCAAAATTGGTTGAAGTGTTGAACATAAATAACACTATTGTTGTTGTAGTGTTGGCCAATTTCGATAGTAGGTGTCCATGTGTACGCATTTATCCACAAAACCCATATATTCGAATCAATTGGAACGTTTGGAAAATATCCTAACCGTCGAGGAAATTATAGGACATATTCAACATGCTAAAGGAACATTCTATTAACCTCATTAACTTGAGAAATTAAGTACATTTTATTCATTAAAAAAATAAAGTAGAATACTTAGGCTAGGATAATTACCTTTGAGTGAAAATGCATTTTTAAGATAAAATGGAAAAATATATGTCATTATAAGGTAATAGGATGGGTAGAAGGAAAGATAAATAGTCAAAACAAGGTCATATAGACTATACCAAATAAATTGAGACAGTGACCCTATAAATAAGGTGAACAACCAAAATCAAGGGACTAGGGGTAGCCCTTTTAATCAACCTACTAGTGTTGGGGACAATAATATTCTCATCAACTAAAACCAGGATCCCAACCATTTTCCATAACAAGGAAAGGATCCTTAGCTTAGAACAAACCATTCTTGTTCACTTAGTAGGGTGTATGAACATCACATTCATCATTGTCCTATTTTACCTAAATTCCTTCATTTGTTGAAAGAAGCAACTCAACGTGAGTCTATCAACTCCACTCAAGGTCAATCCAATACTCAACCTACCTGTCTTCCTATTTCCAAACCTATGGTGTTGAAAAATCCATTTCCTCAAAAATGTTGGTAAAAACACAACCAACATAATCACATCCCAATCAACCATCTACATCTAATCCTTATGGAGATCCTTTATTCTAGAATATTTACATGAATTCTATGATGTCAACCTTCAGACTCAGAGGAATAAATATAGTATGTCACTTGAACTTACACCATTTGATAAGGAAAATGAACCACCCCAAAATAGTAGTCCCTTGCAAATTTGTGACCAAATGTTGACCCTACTCCCAAAGTATGAATGGTCCCTTTGTGTCACACTGCTCATAACCCTCACGCAAGGGATACTCATAATTTTATTTTAATTGATGATTCGACATAGGCTCTTACTACCATGTCGATCTTTGAGGTACTTCATAACTAATCCTCACAATGGAAGTCCTTGTTCATAGCCTTGGGTGTGGTCAATCTGTCTTACACTAGGTTGATTACTTTTGACTTAGACAACCAAATCCTTGTCTTCCCTTTTAATTTCATTTTGAGTATCGATCATCATCAAGAATATAATTTTCCACCATTGCATTATTGATGAGGGTGCTTCCACATGTGTCATGTCCACCCATGTTTGGAAAAGGTTAGGTTATATAGACTTGATTCCATCTCTCATGACCTTTTGTGCACGTGATGGTCATCCTTCCCAACCACAAGGACTCATGCAAAGCATTTGAATTAAACTTGTTGATCAAACCATATTGGTAGATATTGAGGTTGTAGATGCCCAAATTGACTATAAAATTATATTAAAACATAGTTATATGTATGAAATGAAGGTTTTAACATCCAAGTGTTTCATCTCATGATTTTTATCCATCATGGAAAGATATTGAATTGTTATTAGCCTATGTATCATGATCCTAAGTCAACATCCCACACTAACAATGTCTTGTTAACTCTTAAAGGAAACATATCCATGCCTTATTTTCCTAAGGTTAGTTCATGTGTATGTTCAAATAATTTATTTTTTTTAGTACCTACTCAACACCACTACCAAATTTCCCCCCTAAAGGAACATCTTATATGTGTACCATTACATCTAGTGAATCATCTTCTTGATCAAAGACCGGACTTGTTGAACCCCCAGTGGAAAGATACTCATGGGTTGTATTTCCTATAGTTCATATTCCAGTCGTATTTCCTCCTCATAGTATAGTTAGAACCCTTATCATGCTATTTCAACAAACCCAATCCATTGGTTTCCTCAACTCCATCCCCAGATCTAGCCTTGACTCCCATTTATCTTATGAGTACACCATTTGTACATGTCTCACAATCAAATTAGGAGCCTATTACTCAAAATCATACTAGAAAAGGTAAGAAGGGTGTTGGGGGGGAGAGAAATATAGCTAGGTTCACTAACCCACTAGAGTCGACCATAATCACTCATACCACCACACCAAAGATTGTTACTCATCCATGTGCCCTTTGTGATGCCAATGGCCATGCCACACATTGGTGTTTGAATATCCCAACATTGCAGGGTATTATTTACCCTAAGGAAGAGAGATGTGATAAATCCATCCCTATGATTCAGATCACCCTCCTAGACTCCACTCCCAATTGAAATAATTTTTTGTGTACAAATAATCTGTGTTCCTCTTGTGATACCTATGGTCACAACCCCCACAATTTTCCTAAAATCCCCAAGTTTAGAATAATGCTTGTGGAAGATTTTCAAAATAGTGTTAAGCTATAACTCATATCGATGGAAGAGGTACCCCCCTAGTAATGTGAATGAGGATTATGTATCTATTTTCTATGTTTCCTCCTTGATAGGATCTTTGTCTTTTAATCATCTATTACGTTATTTAGACATTTATACGAGTCTTGATTTGATTACTTTGAAACCTATTTCCTCTTCCATTGTGTATTTTTCCTCCATGCTGACTATATCCACATTAGTAGGTGTTTCCTATGTGATCTATAACTAACATACCTTCAAATTATTTACAATTTTCAACCCTAAAATTGGATCGTCTTCAACTACTTTGATACTGGTACCCAACACCTTTTATTCTAGTAATCCCATTTTTCATTTAGATGAATCAAATATGGAAGTAATGAATACACCTGAATATCCATGGGATGATATGCACCATCATGCTTATTTTATCCCTTATGGTTCATTCATCACCAAGAAGTATTTCTATTAGTTCTCCATCAAATGTAAATTTTCATACCTTTGACCATGTTGATTTGTTCAAAAACCCAATTCCTATTTCAGATGCCTTCGAGGAAGGAAACATGGGTAACAATTCCCAAACTATAAAGTGTATATTTCTATTAAACCTGGTGCTACCAAACACATTCTTCTTGGCACTTTCTATTCCCCCCAAGTGTTTGTGAATTATAAATCTTTGTTCCAAGAGTTTAATGATGTATTTACTTAGTATTATTAAAAAATAGTGAGACTCAATCCTACCATTGTAGAAAACCATGTTGGTACATGGATTGGCATGTCCCTAGTGTGATAGAAACAAAGGACCATTCATCCTTCTAAGGCTAGGTAATTAAAGCCAAAATTGATAAGTTTCGTAAATCTAGTTTCATTTATCTGATTGCTTATACCACTGTGGTATGTAATATAGTATTTTTCAAAAAAATATAAGGAAATATTCATGTCTATACTAATGTCTATGATATTAATAAGGATTGTTATGAAAATTATTACCTTACACCACTTACTAACCAAATTATTGATGCTTGGTTATGTCGTGGGGTTCTTTATTTTATTGATGGATTCTCTGGCTATAACTAGATCCAAATTCATCCCCAAGACCGGTACAAGACCACTCTCACTACTCCTTTGCAGATATTTACCTATAAGTTCATTCCTTTAGGATTATACCTAATTTATCTTTCAAATAAATGGTCATATCACCTAGAAGATCCTCATAATATTTTCCTTTAGTGTTGCAAGTATAACATTCACTTGAACCCACTTAAGTGTGTGTTTTTCATCATTGTTGACCACTTTCTAGGATTCATCATCTCTAAGATTGGTATCATAGTTGATCTATTGAAAATTCAATCCATCCTTCAGATATCTCCACCCAAGACTTTGTGTCAATTACAAATCCTTTAAGGTTAGGAAAACTTGCATCACTTTGTTCTTGACTATGTTACATGTGAACATTGGTTTTAATTTGATTCATTCCAACATACCATTTATATGGGATGATCCAGCTCAACAATCCTTTAACGAATTAAAGCACTCCCTTGCATATACTTGTTTAATAATCCCTCCTAACTTCCAAAAGGATTAAATCCTCTACATTTCTATGCCCCCTTTCACTGTGGATGGTGTGTTAGTTTAGGAAAGGGAGGATTAGTTTGATCATGTTAGTTTACATTAGGAAGAACCTATCAGGACCATTGTTATATTATAACCATTATGATAATCTATATTTAACCATCATATTTTCAGTGTAAAAGCTACACCCCTACAACCTAATGAGAAATGCCAAGGTTTTCTTGAATTCTAATCCCATGTTGTATATCTCGAGTAGCAGATTGACTAATGAAAAATCAATCCATTTGATCATCATCCTCTATGAGAAAGAAATACTTCGCTGATGATTTGTTCTTTAGGATTTCAAAACTATGCTCCAACGGACCATCGATAAGAAAAAATATAATTGAAATCACATGTTATTTCTAACTTTGTGGGCCTATCAGACATTGGTTAATATTACCACAAGGTTACCCCTTTTCTTCTTATCCATGGAATTGAAGTAGTTTTACCTATAAGGTGTTAGATCCCCTCCCTCAATTTGCCCATTAAAATTAACCAAAGGGTTACCCCTTTTCATATCATCCATGGAATTGAAGTAGTTTTATCTATCATGTGTTAGATCCCCTCCCTCAATTTTGGGAAACTTTCTATGAGAAACATGTCAGAGATTATTTTGCAATTTTTGGGCCTAAACCCACTTGGACATATTTTGTTGATTCCCTCTAGGAGAAATAATATTATTTTAGAAACTACGATGACCGGTACATGAGATGGAAAACTTGGCATCAGGAGAGAGACCAAACGGTTTCATAGTACACCAACATCTTCCATACCTTGCACACAAAAATAGATATTAAATAATCCGAAGGGAACCTGGTTCTAAAAAACCATAGTGGCTTACATAGGTAAATCCAAACAGATATGGAGTTCATGGACATCTCCTCATTGGGAGCCTCTTACCAATATGTTTTCAAGATCAAGCAAAAGTTCAAGCAGAAGAATAAGTGGGATTTCAGTTCTACAAATCCATCATAGTAGACGCAAGGTATAGTTGACCCTAACTCCCAGAAAAAAGGAAAGAGTGAGGGTGGAAATCCCCATGACAACCAATCGAATCCACAAGCAAATAAGGGTAATGGGAAGTCAAATAAGTACACTGAAAAGTCTGTGAGTTCCACAAAATTCCCTAGAAAAACACTCATGAGTGTCACTCCAAATAGTCATTATTGGCTGAGATGAAAGCCTCAGATTCAAATGTCGGCTCAGACTCTGATTCCTAACCAAATAGGGTAAAATATACCATTGATGTGAAACCTAGTGTCACCATATCTACCAAAAAGGTCCAACTATAGGAACCATAGGATATTGAAGAAGGGGAGCCCCTCTTCCACTCATAGATGTGGGTGAAGTGGAACCCACTCCATTTCAATGTTGACAATGGTAGCCATAAGAACTTAATATCAACATAGGTCATTAAGAAGTTGAACCTAACAATGGTGTCGCACCCTCAGCCATACACCATCGGTTAGCTCAACTAAGGAAAATGAATTCACATCAACAAGCAATGCCGCCTACACTACGACATCAAGCCCTTCATATATGAGGTACTATGTGATGTTTCCCCAGTTGAATTTTGTGATTTTATTTTATGAAAACCATATATGTGGAAGAATCATGCTATTTACGAATCTAGGCCCCATAGTGTCATTGTTAATTTTGGAGGTCAAATCTGCAAGGTACCAGTGGTATTCTCAACTACTATGGTCTCTTTGATCTCCACAAAGCAGTGCAAAATGTGATCTCTCACACCAAGAGTTTTTCCTCTTTATTGTCCAATCAGAAGGTGAACAAAAGATCGTTGGAACCACCAAAACCTCTACTTGAGGTCCCTATACACAATAGAAGTAGATTGACAAGATAGTAGAAGAACATAAATACATCTTTGCCTCACCTATTGAGGTTCCTTTGCAATGTTAGGTAAATCACATAATTTATTTGACACTTGGTGATCCTTTGCCCAATGATCCTATATGTAGGCGCTCTATTATGGAGAATGATGAAATCAAACACATAATCCAAGAGATAATTATGAAGGGCCACATTAGACCAAGTTCCTCACCTTGTGGGAGCCCTATTTTTCTGGTTCAAAAGAAGGATGGGACATAGAGAATTTTTATTGATTACAGAGCCTTGAACAAGATCAAAGTCAAGAACCGATACCCAATCCCCTGGATTGATGATATTCTAGATGAACTCAAGGGTGCCAAATTTTCCAGTAAGATAGATCTTAAGTTATTCTACCACCAAGTGTTGATTGCGAAAACTATTGTACAGAAGAAAACCTTCAATTATAAATAAGGAATATTTGAGTGGTTTGTCATGCCTTTCAGCTTAACTAATTCCCTGACCAAATTCATGCGGATGATGGATGTTATATTGAGGCCATTGACAAAATCCTTTGTGGTAGTGTATCTAGATGACATCCTCATCTTTAGAAAAACCTAGAAGGAACACTTGAATCTAATTCAAAATGTCTTGGGCACCCTATGACAACACAAGTTATATGCCAACTTGGAGAATTGTTCCTTTGGCATGCACATAATTCAATCTTCAGGATACATTGTGGATGAGAAGGGTGTGCATATGGATCCAACCAAGATATAATTCATTCATGATTGTTTGACCCTGAAGACATTGGCCAAGATCTACAGCTTCTCAGACCTCTCCAAATTCTACTACATGTTTGTGTTGGGGTTCTCTCAAATTGCTTGGGACCTAAGCCAAGTGACCAAGGGTGGAGCCAAGGCCAATTTGGTTTGGAATGCATCACAACGTAATTCATTCAAGGATTTGAAATTCCACCTTTGCTTTGCACCAATCCTTATTCTTCTTGACCTACAACAACCATTTTAGAATGAGGCAAATGCTTCAGATTACGTTATTAGTGAAGTCCTCACGTAGTATGGGAATCTAATGGCCTATCACAGTGAAACACTATCTGATTTTTTTCACAGATACCCAACCTACGAAAAATATATGTACTCCATTGTGTAGGAACGCCAACAGTGGAAGCATTACATTTTGGGAAAGGAAATGATCATCCACACTAATCATGGGCCTCTGCATTTCATGCACACACAAGAAAAGTTATAGAATTTCCACCATCATAAGTGGTCCACGTACCTGGAACAATTCCACTTGAACATCAAGTAAAAGAAGGGAAATACCAAACATGTTTCATAATTCCTCATTTGACACCTATTTTTGGTGCTAACCACGATTCTTAACTCATGTGGGAATTAGACCTACAGGGGGCCACAATTATACAATAGTGACTATGACTTTGTTGCTACCTATTAGACATTGAACATAGGAGAACCAATTCCATACTTTCATCTCCAGGATGGAATGTTATGCCACCTGATCCATATCTATGTTCCTTCAAGTCAGCGTGCAAAGCTAATTTGGCAAGCTCATTATAGTCGGGTGGTAGGACACTTTGGTGTGTAAAAAATAGTGGAATTATTGCGAATTTTTTTTTAATTGGTCGAAGCTTCAACAAGATGTTAGAAAGTATATCAGATATTTCATTTTCTATGCCATTTCCAAACCCTCTATTCAGAAATAAGAGCTATACACCCCTCTGCCTATTCATGGTAGGCCTTGGGAGTCCATCTCCATGGATTACATGTTCGGTCTACCTTCAACCAATCATGGTAATGATTGTGTCTTCATGGTAATTCATCGATTATCTAAGATGGAAGTTTTGATACCATGTAAGAAGAGTATCATAGATAATTCCACTACTAAGATCTTATTTGAGCATGTTTGGGTTCATTTTGGGCTCCCCTAGACGATTATTTTAGATTGAGACAACATGTTCCTAAGTACTTTCTGGTTCAGCCTCTAGTCGATGACGGAAACAAACCTGACCAAATTGACTTCCTTTCATCCACATACTAATGGAAAATAGAGGTAGTTAATAGGATAATTGTTCATTTCCTGAGGATGTACAATTCCAAACATCTGCGCACATGGGGTGAGATCCTTCCTCATGTTCAACATAGCTACAACAGAGTCCTTCACAACTCTATTGGGCACAACCCTTTTTTAGGTGTTCTTGGGGTTCCCATTGGCCCCCATTGATGTATATCTTCCCATTGCATTTGCAAAATATGATTCCTCTTATTCTCAGACTGATATTGATCAAGTAGCCAAATTTTTTGAATGGATCCAACACATCCAACAACAAGTTCATGTTATTTTGCATAAAGCCAACACTATGTACAAGAAACACAATGATCAACATCGGGTACCACACAAGTTTAAAGTGGGATATAATTTATGGTTTCATTTGTAGAAATAATTCCTCACATGACCTCATTTTCCTCACTGCTTCGACCTCATTTTCCACCTTTGCTAGACACTTCGGACATGGCCGATCACTTGGCCCCTACAAAACTCAATCTTGAATACATTGAGTAGGATAAATTTGATAATATCATGGACACCAAGACGAAGGTCAATTTCCAACAGAACATCCAACTCTATCGGGTCATCAAAGTAGGGAAACTTCTTCACCAATTAAAGTGGATCACCTGGAGTTAGATTCAACATAAGTTTCTACATATGATGGAGGAACTTAATGAAATAGGGACCATTTCTTCCTAAAGGGGAGGATTGATCCAAGTGGATATTAGTGGGCACCCACCTATTCCACTAATTCTAAATGGTTCCACATCTTGGCAATGTTTCTACAGTTTTTTGGGTCCCAAACATTCGGGGTCGCTTTGAGGCCCTCGAGGATGTTTATTTGGTATGACAGTGCCTAGTATATATCTGAAGGAAAATAATGGGTCATTAGGAATGTGTAATTCTTGAATATACATTTATTATGGGACATCAAGCACCCCAAATAGAGATCATATGCAAAATTTGCGCCCAGGGGAAGTTGATGTATCAACTAACCACATCGGGGCCCACAAACCTTTTGGCATTTCATCTTTTGGGGTTAGGGTTTTGGATGTTTGAGGTTTTCTCATTGATTCCTTATGTTAAAATTCCATTCCTACCTCTTTTTAAACAACTTATTTTGAATGCGTGTAGCCGACACAACTCTTTATTCGGGGATAAGATACCACCATTCTAGCTATTTTGCGTGATTTGCAAGTTACAGTCTTTTGTATTCCATTCATCAATAGAATCTAACTTTAATTGTATTACTATGTTTGTTTCAATATCTCTATGTGTTTCATTTTTATATCTCTTCCTTCATTTCATTCTCAGCATAATTTGAATCAAGAGCCTCATTGAGGGAGGAAACACAACACAACATAAAACGTATCTCAAAGGTGAGTATCAAGTATTTTTGGGGGAAACTTTTTGGATTATTCCACAAAAATACCAATGAGATTAGAGCTAGGCAGTAGCTAAATAGGCTATGAATATTTGTTATAGATGATCTTGGAATCCAAATGATAGAGATGATAATCTTTAGAAACATCCTAGCTAGACATTGTGTCCATATATCATTGGGTTGCATTGGACCATGGAGAAATGATATGCAGAGGTGGTGAAGAATGTTATAAATAAAAAATCACATGCATGTGACCCATGTGGATATTGGTGGCCAGTGGCCACCCACCTATTCCAACTAGCTCAAAACAATTTTCTGGCAACTTACTATGTTTAGCAATTTTTTGGTTCCTAAACGTCTAGTCCATTTTGAAGGACTAAATGAAGTGTTTTTGGGATTTAGCACTTCAATTATAGCCAAAGGCTCTTATTGAGCCCAAAAAATTAATATCCTTGGTGATACCTTTCCAATGAGCTATCGAACACCCCAAACGAAGATCGTATGCGAAAGTTACGCCCTTGGGAAGTTGATACACCAAACTACCCTATATGGGGTCCACAAAACTGTTGGATTTTCATATTCTGGGGTTACGGTTTTGGATTTTATTTATGTTTAAAATGCCTTGGAGCCTCATTGTAACAATCATATTCTTTTGAATGCGAGTAACCGTCACATCTCTCCTCGGAGATAAGTTTCCACCATTCTAGCGAGTCTTTCACTTTGTATTTCTACAGTTTTGTACATTTCGCTCATTAATAGAAATTTTGTATTACTGTATATCTATGTCCTTTTTATATTTTTGATATATAATTGTTATATTATTTTATCTCTTGCAATATCTCTGTATATTTCTATGTTATATCTTCGCTCTCATTTTGTGCCGAAAATAATCCGGATCAATGGTATCAAAGCAAGTTGCTCTTGATCGGTTTTTTCAGTGCATGTCCCCAATGAGGTCTGACTATAGAAATTTGGGTCTCGATATTGTCTCTCTTGAGGAAAATCTCTCTCACATGCCCAATAATCCCTCCATGGTGTAATAAAAAAATAATGACGGAGCAGAAGAATCTACTAATCTATTGCTTGAGCAAGCTCTCACTCAACAGAGGGACAAAATGATGGAGAATTTTTCCCACATCCTTCAACACCTGTCGATAACAATAGGCGCGCATTCATAAAACAACCAATTGGAGGAATCTCTCCTTTCAAGGTACAAGTTAATTTTGATATTCCCATATTTGAAGGACAGATAGATGCGGATGCCCTAGAAAAATGGTTAAATTTGCTAGAACGCTATTTCTCTGTTCATAATTTCTCCGATGGGGAAAAGATCACCTTTGCACTCCTTAAGGCTCTCCCCCATTTCAAAATTTGGTGGGAAAATTATTGGGAGAAAAGTTCCACAAAATATTCTTAAATATATGGGGCCGAGCCCACTTAGGATTTTTTTGTGGATGTGATCAAGGAACAATATTAGCCTGTTGGAAACTATGATGACCAGTACATGAGATGGACCACACTACGATAAGAGAGGGGCCAAGAAGTGTCGAATTTCACTAATACCATCCATACCTTGTGCACCACGCTAGGTATCAAATACTCTGAGTGACATCTAGTTCTGAAATACCATGGGGCTCTACACAGATACATCCAAACTGAAAATGGATTTTTTGGATATCTCATCACTGGGTGTTGCTTATCGATATTTTGTTAAAATCAAGTAGAAATTTAAGCACCAGAACAAACAAGAGTTCAGATATGAAAAATATGCAACAACCAAACTATGGTAAATATGTCCTAACAACCAACCTTCACAAAACCAGTCCAAGCCATAGGAAAAGAAGGGTAACGGAAAGATGAAGGACACTAGAAAACAGTGTGATTTCCACAAAATCCCCTAGCACAACACTGATGAATGTCACTCACAACAGTCATTGATGGTCAATATCAAAGACAAGGAGTCGAACCTTGATTCAGAATCTGATTCAAAAAATATTGGTAGAAGACAGATTATCGATGCAGACCCCACTACTATTGTCATGACCGCAATAATTCAACCTAAAGAACTAGTAGATCCTAAAGAGGGGGGGCACCTTTTTCATTTAGAGATGTGGGTGAAGGGGACCCCACTGCATTTTATTGTTGATAGCAGAAGCCATAGGAACACCACACCCGCAACCATACAACATCGGGTGGCTTCACCAAGGACGTGATCTCTGTGTTAGCCAACAATATTGATTTCCCCACTGGATGTCTGTGATATTCTCTTGGGCCAACCATACATGTGGAAGCACCATGCTATCTATGAGTCTCAACCATGTAATTCCATTATTACTCTAGGGGGTCATATCTACAGGATACCAGAGGTATTTTTGACTACTATCCCACCTAAAAAGTGTCACAAGGTAGTATCCTCATACTACAAAATTAAACTTCTTCATATTCTATTCAAAAGGTGAATAGAAGAACACCGCAACCACTGCAGCCTCAATTCAAGCACCTTCTATCCAGGAGAAGTAGGTCAACAAGAATTAAGCTAAGAAAAAGGATTCCTTCTACACATAGTCATCTCATGTAGCCATATTGGTTAAAAAGGTCCAACCCTTCTAGCCACAATTTAATGAAAGCCTTCAACAAGCTAAGCATCACAACTTCTCCAGCATTAAGGCAAGAACATCATCAAGGTTCAGATTCAAAAAGCTCTTTCCCCTATCCCCCCAAAACTCAACGCAATGGAGACCATTTCTTCTTAAGGAGGGAGGACTGATCCAGGTGGATATAGGTGGCCACCCACCTATTCCAACTGGATCAAAACAATTTTCTAGAAACTTACTATTTTTAGTAGTGTTTTGGTTCCTAAACTTCTGGGGCCATTTTAAGGGCCTAAATGAAGTTTTTTTTGGATATATCACCTCAATATAAATAAAGGCTCTGATTGAGCCCCCAAAATTAATCTCCTCGATGATACCTTTCCAACGAGCTATCATGCGCCCCAAACAGAGATCGTATTCCAAAGTTACACCCCCGGGAAGTTGATATGCCAAACTACCCTATACGGGGTCCACAAAACTATTGGATTTTCATCTTCTGGGGTTAGGGTTTTGGATTTTATTTATGTTAAAAATTCCTTGGAGGCTCACTGTAAAAATCATATTATTGTGAATGTGAGTAGCCATCACATATCTTCTCGTAGATAAGCTGCCACCATTCTAGCAAGTCTTTCACTTTGCATTTCTACAGTTTTGTACATTTCGCTCATTAATAAAAATTGTGTATTACTGTATATCTGTGTCTCTTTTTATATATCTGATATATATCTGTTGTATTATTGGATCTCTTTAAATATCTCTATATATTTATTTTTTATATCTCCTCTCTCATTTCGTGCCGAAAATAATCCGGATCGGCATGGAACTATTGACCAAGTATTACTTTTAATTTAAGTATTTTGGCATTTTTCTAAACCCTTATATGTAATTTCCTTTTGGATCATGTTTTATGTAATGGATGGAATGTATATGTCATGTGAATTTTGGTCATGGTCATAAATTTTTTGGTCTAGTAAATCAATGTCACCTCAATGTACACCATGTATGCTTATGTTATTTATGAATGATGAGAAATGTTTGGATTGGGGTACAAAATTGAAGTGATTGTTCATGGTATGAGCCATGGTGAATGGGACATAGAAATGAATTACAAGGATTAGTAGAAGATGAATAAGTACTCATTTAAGGAGTTCTTGATTTGTCTCACTATATTAAGAGTAGAGAGGGATGCAAGTAAAAGAGTAGATATATGCTTCAAGCATAATTTGCTGAGGAATACAATGGTAAGATAAGAAGTCAATTGAGAAGTAATTGGTAATTGTATTTGGAGAAGGCATGATGCAAGTACTGAAGAAGGTAGATGCTTCAAGAATCACATTCTTGAGCATACAATTGTAAGCACTTTTATGGAGTTGGATTTAATCACATGTGTAAATGGGCATACTACTAAAAGACTTATTTAGACATGTGTACCCCTATTTTGGTGGGTCGTCA
The DNA here is from genome assembly GCA_010110895.2 of Picea sitchensis. NCBI lineage: Eukaryota > Viridiplantae > Streptophyta > Pinopsida > Pinales > Pinaceae > Picea > Picea sitchensis. The sequence goes on along the minus strand of SNQJ01S0001898.1, from coordinate 143,048 downwards.
ATGTAAGGTATTGACACAGACCTAGGTTATAGGGGGCATGTTCTATTATTAGATACCTTGTTAATAAAATTTGATGGGGGTATTTGTTTATCCCAAGTCAAGTTTAAAGGGGAGAATGTTGGGTAAATCTTGACTCATTCATATAGTAGTTAAGATAACCTTGATTTGACCATTAATGGGTTATTGTTGGTGATTTGTGAGCCCACAATATTGGGTAACCCATGTTATTTTCCCATGGTATATGATGTGATGAAGAATATTTAAATGCTTGGTTTACTCCATTATAAGAGGATTCGAGTGGATAGTGTTTGCCTAACTTGGCTAGATTGGGCATAGTTAATGAATATTTCTTTAGCATGAAGGCTAGTTTTACTAGTTCGAGTTTCTAGGGTAAATATATTTTTTCCATTTATATCGGTTGTATATGCATGATTGTGATATTTTGTGTTTTTTGGGCATATATCACTATGCTATTTATCTCTCTTATTTTTAACAATTGGTATTAGAGCTAACTAGACCCGGAATCTCTAGCAAGAGTGGCTTGGGAAGTTCATATTGGAATCCATGTTAAGCCCTAATATTGGCTCATTACCCCTTAATTGGGGCATATTATATTAGTAATGTTATTTTATTTATGTCGACTTTAGGCCATTAGTTGTAATTATGCCTACTAGTCTCCTATATATACCAAGGAGACATTTTCATTTTGAATCATCTTGTACTTGAACATTTAAGTGGGGTAAAAGGACGTTGCCCCCTCAAAGAGGACTATTATCTGAAATTATCTCTTTTCCAAGGAGTTGATCACTTTTTTCTGAGGTTTTTCTATGCTATATTGATATTTGGTTCTTAACATATGGTATCAAAGCTCAAGGTCTTGGGGTTTCGCTGCTACATCTGAGACACATTGAAATTTTTGCTATAAATTTTTTTCTACAACGTTTCAAAAGGAACGGCATGGAGGATATTTATTCAATAGATCAAGGTACGTTGGGTTCAAAATTCATCTCCTGAGGCCTTATACTTTCAGAGATACAACCTGTACAAGATAGGGTTCTGGAATCATCCTGAACTGAGTCATTCCAGAATTTACACTATAAATTTTTTTATGTAATGTTTCAGACCTTGAAATAAGGAGGCTATTTACAGAAATTAGTAAGGTATCTGTGGTAAAAATTTTAGCTTCTGGGTCATCTTAAATTTGTAAATACACCTTGTGTAAGATAGGGTATCTGACCAGTCCTATTGACTAGTATCAAGAAGGTGTTCCAGGTAAAACAATCATAACTTCTTCATAGAGTATCCAAATTGAGTGGGACTAGTTGCATTGGATCATGGACAGTCTGTAGTATTTTTGGTGCAAGTTTCAGAATTTTATATCAATTATTTTGTGCGGGGCACTATATACAAGTGAGATCTCCTGGAAAGGCCAAAAAACAACAAGTTGTGGGGAAGTTACCATAAATTCCACTTGGCACATCCAATTTTGATCATACCTATGACATTGCAGAGAAGAAATATTAGAGAACTACATAAAATAAATTTTCATACCCATAAGGGCAGAAAATTGGGAGATGCAATAGAAGAAATATTGTCTAGCAGAACCACCTCAAAATCAAGGTTCAAAAGTGATACTTGGCCAACATGCCACCCAAAAAGGGAACTTCTACACCAACTAAGCCTCTAGAAAATTCTACTTGGACTCTTGATGAAGGTGAAGAAATTGAGGCCTTTCTCTGTGCTAACTTGATCATCCAACCTAATTGGATAATAGAAGCATGGGATGAATGGAAGAATGATGAAAAAGTGTGGACTCTCATTCAAAGGTTGTAGTAGGATTCCAGTGCATCAGATACATTTACATGGAAAAATGATTCACTATGGTACAAAGATTTCTTATATTTATGTAAGAACTTCCAACTCAAACAAAAGGTACTATTGGAATTGCACACCTCTCCAATAGGAGGGCACTTAGGATTTTTGAAAACCTACCATAGAGTCAAGAAGGATTTTTTTTGGGATGGCCTTAAAACTGATGTTCAAAGGTTTGTGGAAGAATGTTT
>SNQJ01S0001898.1:97816-130584 GCA_010110895.2 Picea sitchensis | reverse complement strand
TATAATATTTCTTCTTTAATAAAGTACCTTTTTAAATTATTTAAACTTTTATACATCACTTTTATTTTAAAATTATATATAATATCTTTGTATATTATATATAACTTTATAAAATTGTTTTTTTCTCTACTTTTGAAACTTTATAAAACTCATTTTTGAAACTTACGAACCTCCTTCCTTTCTTCTTTTTAAAATTCGACTTGAAAAGGTACCCCCTTATATAACTTTATGGCATGCAATTTTTTTTTTTTAATATTAAATATATATATATTTTTTTTATAAATTAAATAACACTTCAATTTAAATCCTTTTAGCTTAATACATGCTCTGTTCAATATTTAAATATCCCCCTCATTTAGTTTGGCTGGAGATTATGCAAATCACAAGGTATATAAAAAACTTATTTTGCTAATCGTAATGTCTCTTCAATATTTAATGTATGGTCGCGATGGTTGGTAGCGTACATAATTTTTTTTTATTGCTGAATGAAATTGTGCAGACAATGTATGGTACGACGATATGCAAGTGTAGGGTGGTTTTGGCTGAGGTCGTATGGATATGAATTAAAATGGTGTTTGAATGAATTGATGCACTATGGTGTGGATTTGTATAGAAGACTGTACGACTACTGAAAATTTGATATGCTGTGGTACATATTTGTATAGAAACCGCACGGATTGATAAAGAATCGAATGATTATGTATGGCAGAATTATGTATGGCAGAATTTGTAGTAATGGCAGCTGGAGTATGAAGGCATATGAAGAAGGGTACGGCAATGAGTATGGCGGTTAACAAAATTAAAGACGACTGGAATGTGTATGGAGTCGTGTGAAATTAGTAACACACACAATTCAGTGTATGGAGTGGTATGATGTACGGAAGAAAAATATGGCTATATTGAATACTATACTATTAGATGGTTCCACTGATTGCCGCGATTTCTAGAATATTATTTTAAGCAATTCCTTCAACCAACAGAACCAGAATTGTGTGGTACTCTTATCGTTGACAGGTGAATTTAGTTGGGTGGTCGCAGTGCTTACTTTCCCTTAACAATTTTTTTAACAAATCGTCCCGATCTTTCACTGCACATGATTGTACGGACACGTACTGATGGTTTGACAGGATTTTGGTTTAATTTTAGCAGATTTGTACGGATGTAGATGAATGTACGATCGTGGTGGAAGAGACGACTGTATGATAGAGTTTGGCAATCGTACGAATGGTACAGCTATGGTATGCGAGAAGAATGTGCGGGCCACAAGAAGTTTGGTACTTTAGATGGCATTATTGTCTTGGATTAAAAGCGTACGACTCTGCAATTTAATTAATGGTACAACTTGCATTTAAAATTGTAAGGCATTGGCGGTTGTAGTTGGTACGACTGGATGTGTGTTCGTATGACATATGGTACAAGCAACAATTTTTAAAATTATGAACTGTAAATAATGGCACTTCTTTAATATTTTTGTGATTTCTTTATCTTCAGATTTTCTTTGCAGCAGAACTGTCTTTCTTCAATATTTTTAAATGGCTGGTGTGGTCAATGGGGATTTTTTGGTCAATGACCTGGGTTGGGAGAAACTCCAAAAAAATTTAGTGTGACCAAAGGTCAGATTGTGGTCAAGGACCAGATTTAGAGAAACTCTAAAAATTTTGTGTTTGGATAAAAGCCCAATTATGGTCAAGGACCAAGATAATCAGAGAAACTATGAATATTTGAATGGCCAAAAGCCAATTTTGGCCAAGGACCTTGGAATCGGAGAAGCTCTGAAATGAAGGGGTTGGCTAAAAGCTGGCTCAAACAAGTTTGAGTAAAATGCGGCCAAGGGCCGGATCAGAACTTGCTCTGATACCAAATGAGACGAACAAAGTTCGCTCACACAAGAATTATCCAAAATACTTGGAATATAACAAAGTAATCCATATAGGACTGTAAACAATAAATGAATAGTAAGATATAAGATATGAGATGATTACAATTGAGAACTGAGGGCCTGCTTATATACCCACGTAGGGGTGCCCTTTACCAATAGTCATGTCCTTTGAGACATGACCTTTCATTATTAATAATTATTATTTATTGACTATTATTATGTTATGAATATCTAGTTATGTATATTTTATGTTCATAACACTTGACAACAAAGGATAGTTCTAATGGTATAAGCTCAATACTAAATTCAATGGCAAAATGAAAGGTGTGAAGTAAACAGTCCAATGAAAACTTATCCATGATAAAAGTAATGTTAAATACCCTGCATATTCATGTATAAACCATCAACAACATAATGAGATTTAATTTCATTTTAATCTATGAAAGGAAATTGCGTAAAGGAAAACTATGCTATGTGTATTCTAATCATCAAGCTATGATGAATTAAAAACATAAATTAAACTATGATATCAAGAAGTAAGTTGACAGTTACATTAATCAATAATGAAGCAAATGAAATCTATCTAAAACTGAAGTAAGCAAACTAAGAACGGGAATTAAATCTATCCATCCATCAACATCCCTATCAAAGAAAACCCAAATTAAAACTATGTTCTGTTCTAATTAAAAATCTATTCTAGACTTGACTGTAAAATTGTAAAAGAAAGCAAGATTTAACATTTAACTGCATATGAGGGTTAGAAAAGAGAGAGAGAATTTTTAATTGCATACGGAATTAGTAAAGAGACTTTCAAGCCTATTCCTAGTCTATCAAATCAACACATACTATTACATATCATCACCTAACCTGCAAAAGAGAAGTAAAACAGTGAGCTACAACAAACTAATTAATTAAATAAAAACATGTACATACAGGAAATAAGAAAGAGCAATTTATATTACGAAATGCATAAATAAACATAAGAAAAATTGCCAAACTATTGGTGGCCCCCCCAACAAGTCGTGGCTACCTTCTACAAGCACACCACGACCTTCAACAAGTCGAATTCACCATGAAAGTTAAAAACACAGCTCTAGCACTATTCTGGCAATGCGAAAAATTAAAAATAGAGTACAACGATTTTATCTCCAATCTGATGGCTCTTCTACTTGATTAACAATCTAATGACCATCCTGGTAGTATTTATAGGTTTACAAACCAATTGGTCGACCATAGGAGGGTCGAACCACCTCTAAATTCGACAAAATACAATAAATGCGGCCATAACTAACAAAACGAAGGAAGCCAATAATCGCCCTCTTTGGACAACTGAAATCGAGTTGTCTTGATCTTAGTAGCTGGAGGGGGTGATGATAAACAAAACCCACGTGCTCAATTTGTCCATCACTGGCTTCCAATACCATAACCACCAACTCGCCTTGCATTTTTGTGCAATACTGGGTGCTGGAACGAGTGCTAGATCGGGTACCGGAATGAGTGCTGGATCAAGTGTCACATCAAGAAACATGGTTTGTTTTTCCCTGTAACAGCAAAAAAACATGAATTAACTCTTGGAAGCATAAAAAAATGATAAATTAAACTTGATTTAATCATAAAACACGAATTACATGTACCTTATGCTGATTATACCAATTTATCAAAAAATTCTTCAAAAAGCTCCTTGGAAAGATGAAAAACACATATGTACATATGGAAAAAAGTGTATAATAACGTCACGAAAATGATCATATCTCGGGCCCAACAATGAGAAAATTATTTTCGGGATTCCAAAATGTACCCAGACTCTTTCAAATAAGAGCTTGGCAGTGGCCTCTATTGTGATGCTCTTCTTGCAGTAGGCCAGAATCACCATCTTGGAAAAGCGATCAACAACCACAAAAAAATAGCCATTTCCCCTCTTGGTGGACAGAAGGCCTGACATGTAGTCCATTGATATGGATTCCCATGGCCTGTCAGGAGTAGGAAGAGGGGTGTACATGCCTTGTTTCTTAGTGTTTGGTTTGGCAATAGCGCAACCAATGCATGACTTGATATACTTGTTGACATCATGTCAAAGTTTCGGCCAGTAGAAATGTTTCTGCAACACTACAACTTTCTTTTCGAAGTCGAAGTGTCCTGCCACTCGACTGTAGTGGGATTCCCATATCAGCTTCACTCGATCGCTTGATGGAACATAAAGATGGACCAGATGGCACAAAAACCCATCCTGAAGATGGAAATTAGTGACAACTAAGTTTTCACCCAGAATTTGGTAGGTGGTAGCGAAGTCATGGTCTATCTCATAGAGGTGGGGCCATCTAGAGGTCTCGTGGTCGAAAGAGTCTAACATCGTGGTGAGTGTCGCGACTGGAGGTCAGTTTAGGCAATCAGTGACTCGGTTGGTACTTCTTGTTTTATACTTGATGTTGAGGTGGAACTACTGCAAGTATGTGGACCACTTTTGATGGCGGTCATTTTGCAATTTTCCTTGTGTCTACATGGACTGCAGTGGATTATGATCAGTGTGGATGTCTATCTCCTTCCCAAGAATGTAATTCCTCCACTGGTAGCAGGCTTGCACAATATAGTACATTTATTTGTCATAAGTAGGGTACTTACAGACAACATATGATAATGTATTACTATGATAGGCCACTGGGTGGACACGCCAAGTGAGGATTGTGCCCACAACATAGTCTCAAGCATATGTCTCGATCTTAAAGGGATTCTGAAAGTTTGATAATGAAAGTACTGGGGTTGAGCACAAGTGCTACTTAAAATCATCGAACACTTGTTGTTGGGACCCCACACAAAAATTTCCTTACCACCACCACTGGTTACTTGGCTGAGGGCCCATGCAATATGGGAGAATCCCAACACGAACCTATGATAGAAATTGGCAAGTTCTAAGAATCTCTAAAGCTCAGTGAGTATGGTTGGGGCTGGCCAGTCATAGATGAACTAGATCTTGGATGGATCCACATGCACACCATGTTGATCAACAATGTATTCTAGGTATTGGACCCTGTCCATGCTGAAGGAGCATTTTTCCAATTTGGCATATAGATTGTGCTGTCGTAAGATGTGCAATGCCTGTTGAATATGATGCAAGTGTTCCACCCAAGTATTGTTGTAGATGAGGATGTCCTCTAGATACACCACTAAAAAAAAATTGTTGAAAGGTCCCAGGATATTGTCCATCATCCTCATGAAAGTTGTTGGAGCATTTTTCAAACCAAAGGGCATGACCAACCATTCAAAAAGACCTTCTTTTGACTTGAAGGCGGTTTTCCATACAATTGTCTATTCTATTGGGACCTAGTGGTAGCCAGACTTCATCTCAATATTACTAACATATTTGGGCCCCTTGAGCTGATCAAAGAGATCATCAATTCAGGGAATTGGTTACTGGTTCCTGGATGTGATTTTATTCAAGGATTGGTAATCAATGCAAAGTCACCAGGTCCTGTCTTTATTATGCACCATCATGATTGGGATCCCACAAGGTGATGATATAGGACAGATGTTCCCCTTGTGGAGAAGTTCTTGGATATGTCGCTTGATCTCCCCATTCTCTAACAGAGAATGAGAGTATATTGGCCCATTGGGTAGTGGTGCACCGGGGGTCAGATAGATGGGATGCTTGACCTGACAGTGCAGAGGTACCCCGATGGGTGAGGAGGAGATATATTTTTATTCTTCCATGACCTTATCCACTTGCTTCTGTTGTGTGGAGAGGTCGACCACAAAGGCCTTGGATGTGGTTGCAATATTTTTCTCGCTCTGATAGAGAATCAGGAAGAAGAAAAAATTCTTGGTATGAGAGATGACCTTCCTGCATTGCTTGGAAGAGATCAAGGAAATAACACTAGGTGGGACTACCTCGGGTATCTTGTACAATTTTTTGTTCAAAGTAATAATAACAGTGCGAGGCCTAAAATCATATACAAAATGAAATTTCCATAAATAAGGTTGGCCCAAAAGAACATCACAAACTTCGAGAGGAGAAACATCACACAATACCTCATATTTGAAGGGATTGATGCCGCAACGACATGTGACACTGTTGGCTGACTTAGAGATCACATCCTTGGCAGGGCCATCCAATGGTGTAGGGATGCGGGTGAGATGTTGTTGGTAGGGCTATCCACTTGATGATCTCTGTTGAGATGAGGGTCTTTTGGCTACCACTATCAACGATGAAGTGCAACGGGGTGCTTTTCACCCACATTTGTGAATGAAAGAGGCACTCTCCTTCCTATGTCTCGTTTGGTTCATCGGGATGGATCTTGGTGATAGAAACAATGACATTGGGTTCCACGTCAATGATCCATATCCCCCTTTCTGGTTCTGACTCAGAGTAAGAACCCACATCTGATTCAGAGACTTTCAATTCAACCACCAATGACTTCTTTGAGCAACAATCAACAATGTTATGCCAAGGTTTTTTATGGAAGTCACACCACTTCCCGTTATCTTTCTTAGTCTTTCCGATGTCCTTCTTTTCTTGTGACTTAGACTATTTTTCCTGGGGTTGTCCATATTTTTTCTGTCCTTTGTTTTTCGTTTAGACTGCCCTTTCCTTTCTTTTGTTGTGTGGGGTTCCCATGCCCAAATTTCCACGTCTTTTGTTTAATCTTGTGCTCGATTTTGATGGCACATCGATAGGCCATGCCCAAGGACGAGATGTCCAAAAAATCCATTTCAGCCTATATGTATCTATGTAGACCACCACGATAATTGTGCACCAGATGTTTCTTAGAATCTTTTATACCCTGCTTGGTGCGCAAGGTATGGAAGATATTTGTGAACTTTGGCACTACTTGGTCTCTTTCCTGCCGCAGTGTGGTCAATTTTGTATACATGGCGTCATAACTTCCAAAAAGGTAATATTATTCTTTAATAGCACCCCTAAAGGACTCCCAGGTGACCATGACTGTAAATAATGAGGGTTCCTTTGTTTCCTTTTTCTCACAGAAAGTCTCCTGCAAAAGTAATATTTTCTTTGTTCGAAAAGTTATGGACAAAACAATACCCTTCTAGTAGATTCAACCATTTGTCCATAGCATCTGCGTCTATCTGAACTTGAAATATAGGAATTTCAAATTTGATTTGTACCTTGAAGGGTGCAGTGCCTTCGCTCGAGGAAGATGCATCGCCTGTTGGTAATCGCTGAAGGATTTGCACAAAACTATCCATCATCTCATTCCTTTGTTGCATGAGGGATTCCTCGAGCAACATTTTGAAAGGATCTCATGTCCCGTCATATTTATTTTCTCCCACCATGAGAGGTCCCTTGGGCGTGCGAGAGATTTTGTACTCAAGAGAAACAAGCTTGAGACCCAATTCTTTGTACCCTGACCTCATTGGGAACATGCAATAAGAACGACAAGGAACATATCACTCTGATACCATTGATCAATATTTTATGAGCATAACGAAATGAATACATATTATTATTATTAACACAGAAACACATGAAACAATAACAAAGATAGAGTAAAACTTTCTTCTATTCCATAAGGAAATATGCTCAAACTATAAAATGCAGACTGAAACAATCTTGCTCTAATGGTGGCAGCGTATCTCTGAGAAGAGATGTGATGGTTGCGCTCATTTGCAAGAATATGGTTACAATGAGTCTCTCCAAGATTTTTTACAATAAATATGAATTCCTAAACCCTAGACATCCAAAAACATAACCCTAGGAGATGAAGTGCCAAAAGTCATGTGGGCCCCATTGGGGTAAGTTACTACATCAACTTCCCGGGGTCGTAAATTTTGCATACGATCTCCATTTTAGGCACATGATAGCTCGGTGGAAAGGTCTATTCAAGGAATACACATTTTATATCAGATGTTGACTAAAAGTCTAGTCTCATTGTGGTAAGCCCTAAAAATGTTGTTTAAGGCCTCAAAATGGCCCCGAAAGTTGGGGACCCGAAAACTAGGAAACAACTGCCAAACTAGAAAATTGCCAAAATGAGCCAGTTGGAATAGGTGGGAGGCCACTGAAATCCATCTTGATCAACACATCACCTGTTACATTTGCTTCCTTATTTTTCTCCTTCTTTCCATCTCTTTGTTTCTTTGGAGCTTTGTAGTCTTTCTTCATATGTCCTTTCTTCCCACAATTCCAACACTCTATCTTTCCCAGTTTGGATTTGGATATTCCCTTCCTAGAATTATTGTGGTTCCATAATCCCTTTCCTCTATCCTTTTGTCTTCCCATGTTCTCCATGTTTAACGCATTACCTGATGTCTCACCTGTGATTTTCCGTCGCATTTCCTCGCTAAGGATAACACCAACAACATCATAAAATTTTAAAGTGTTTGAACCAGAGACATAGTTACTTACAAACATCACCAAACCATTCCAACTTTTTTGCAATGAGCATAGGATTAAAAGAGCCTTCACCTCCTCACCAAAGTCCACTTTTACAAAACTTAGCTGATTAGTAACCATATTAAATTCATTTAAACGATCTGCAATAGACCCACCTTTTTGCATCTTCATATTAAATAATCGCTTCATTAGAAATACCTTATTGGATGCCAAGGGTTTTTCATATAGTTTATATAATTCATCCATAAACTCCTTCGTTGTTTTTTCTTTTGAGATATTGAAGGCCATCGATGCTTCCAGGCTCAACCGTATCATTCCTAGTGCCTTTTTGTCAAGAACCTCCCATTCTTTGTACTTCATGGCTGTCAGATTCTTTGCTATTCCTCCCAATGGTTGGAATAGATCATTCTGATATAAAAAATATTACATCTGCATCTTCCATAAATGGTAGTTCTGGCCATTAAATTTCTCGACCCTAAATTTTCCATCTTTCGCCATTGCTCCCACTCAAACTAGGAACCCTCTTTTCCTGCAAGTTACCTTTCGCTTTGATACCAGTTGTTAGAAAAATAGGATCGCAGAGCAATAAAATAAAACAAATGTGGAAATAAAACATAGGATATACACAATACAATATATACACAGATATACGTGGTTCACCGAGTGTGGGCTACGCCCACTAGATAAATTTCTAGGTCCTTCCTTTTTATTATCCAACAAAATGAATGGATACAACCTACAACACACTCGTTGTAACTTCCTCTTCTTTCTCTCACGATATCCTCTCTCATAATACAATATTCACGATAATGCACATCCACAATACAATTTCATCATAAAATAGGGTTTCCTTCTAGGCAAAAAAACCCTAAAATAACTTCTACCATCAGATCTTTGACCTTATAATGAATGGTCCAGATTGACTATGAAATTACAATATTTTATAAGGAATTTTTTCCCAATATTTCTCTTCGGGGGCGCTTGTTGGCACAGGGGAAGACCCAGGGTTCAATGCTACAAAAATGCACCAACAAAGCCCTAAATACCATCTCTTTTGGCAACACCTACGAAGCATATGAAGTCTCACCCGAGGTAGAGGCAAGGGTGGTTGCAGGACTCAGGTGTCTACAACCTTAGCTGGGACACAAATATGTGATTTTAATACTTAACAAAACACTTAGCACCGAAAGTTCATCAATATTTTATCACTATTCTGCTGCATAGATAAAATAGAGCATCACATCATTCACTTAGATCTGTTGTATTTAAGCACTTATCGTAAAGAGGTAGATTAAATCTAGCATATTCAAGCACTAAGAACATTCACATAGGTCATATCTACATCCATATAGATCATTAGCACAAATCATAAGCAGATCTATCTATCTATATCAAATCACTTAGCAAGTAAAGACACAAACACATCAAGACATTTCACAAAGTATAGAAACACAACACATATGTGGTTCACCCCCACCCCGGCTCTACATCCACCAACTCTTCTTATTTATTGTCATTAGTCAATCAGTTACATGCACAGAGCCACAAAATCCTACTCCGCATAGGACATGAGATCTGTGCACACCTCGACAGATCCGCCTTCCCTAAGCTAGGTTACAACACTAAGCCTTCTATAGTCACTTGTACTCAGCTCTGCAAGCTTCACACAATATGCACAAAGATCTTACAATCCTTCAATCACATAGATATAGCACTTAGCTATCTGTCTAACATCACATATATGTATTCTCTATCTATCCTTGCATTGCCTAGACATCTATATATACATTACAAAATAGGCCTAAACATGGGTAAACCCATGGGCCGACATCCCATACCTGTTACATAATCCCAAATCCAAAAAGGGACCCAAAAAGGGGCCAAGATCCTGTGGTATCTGCTTCATCTTGCGCTCCTCCTTCGACAGGCTGTCGAAGTCCCAAAGTAGGTCAAACTTGACCAAACATATCTCAAAACTTGGTCAAGGACCAACAGGCCCCCAACACTCACTTGTGACTCGTCCCAAGTCACTCTGATTTGGGTAGTTCTTCTTCGAAATCCTCGAGCTTGGCCTGAGCTACTTCGAATTGTTGATGTGCCATGGCCTCTTGTGCAGCAAAATCTTGGATGACTACCTCGTTCATAGGCCCCTCCAGGCATTGTTCAGCTGCAATAACAACCTACTCCAGTTCTACTCCTTGGCCTTCTACCTCTGTGAACAATTGGTAGGCCCTATCTTGTACAAGTTGGAGTCTCTGAGTTACTTCCATAACTCTGCTCTGGACAATGTGGATATTTTTTTGGGCGGTCCGTTGCTCTTGGGAGAACTTCATCCTTTCCACCACTGACAGAGGCTTCAACTGCGCCTGTATTATTTTGGCTTGATACTTCACCTCTTGGAGCTGTGACTCCAGTGCCTTTAGTTATGGATTCTCTGTGAGTTACTCATAGGTCTGGGCACTACTATCAATAAGTTTCTTACATTCGATAGTAAGGGATTTTGTTCTCTCAACTGCGCTTTGAGAAGTTGTTTCTCTTTGGTCCCTTACATCCTGTGGGGTCTCAGGCACTGCACGGAGCTCTAAGTCTGTTATGCATTGTTGTAACATCTGGATAGCTTCTGCGATATGTTCCACTTACTATGTGACTCAATCCTATACCTTTATTTTGAGGATTGTAACAGAGCGAAGTGCTCTACTAACCACTTCTTTTACTTCAAGTTTCTTTGTGAGCAACTGTTCTTTTCCTTGCTGCATCTATGATTTTTCTTCATCTAACTTCGCTTGGAGATCAATATTTTCCTATTTTGTAGCTCGACACTGTTCAAAAATTACTTCTTGTACTTGCTTCAAAGCCTGGGTGGCTTGGTCAGTTTCTTTCTGTTCTCGTTGGAGGTGAGCTTAGACTGTATCAACTAGTCGGTGGAGTTGGGCTGGCATATCTCCCAACTATGGTTCTCCTGGCGCAGTAGAGACTGCGTGACTAGACTGAAGGGCCTATTGTACCCCTCAGAGTTCGACTTCGATCCTATCATACATTTCTTCTTTCTTGGCCATTTGTTTCTCTTCTATTGCCAGTGAGGCATCGTTCATATCCGCGATGATGAAATCAAATTCATTCGAGCTGAGGACGGTCTACATCTTGGTCATGGTGGATTTTGACTTCTTCCGGGAAGAAGGTTTCGGGGGGGGAAATTTCTCTTCTTCGAGGGGTCCTCCTCGTCTCTGGGTGGTGTTACTTCATTGGGCTTTTGTTCATCTTAGACTTCGTCACTACCCCCTTGGTCAGGTGATGTGGAAGCAGTCTTCACTGAGGTGCTGCTTAAGTTTTGGACCTCCTCAGTCTTCTTCTGTATACTGGTTCTGGGTGTATTCTGTTCTCTATGGGTCTCCTCCGGGTTGTCATTATCGGATATCTTTGTGAGGTTGGAAGGGACAAGGAGGTTAGCAGACCATTCCTTAGTGATTTCCTCCAGGTCTTCTTCTGTAAGCTTGTAGTATGTCTGGAGCTGATCTTTATGTTCATCTTCCTGCGTTGTAATGTAAGTGAAGTGTTGATATATGCTAAACTTCATCAGTGTTCGGAACCTTTGTAATGTGTTTGGAGTCATGAGAGGCTCGAATTCGATGGTGTGATTTAGCTGAAGGTAGTATGTATGAAAAAAATCATTCGACTGCCACTGTTTGTTCATATCTGTTGAATACCACGGGGTAGCGAACTTCTCGCCAAGTAGTTTGAATGACTCTATGTCTGGGAAGGTTTCTCCTTCCAGCATCTCCCAGGCAACAAATGTAATGAGGACCAAGAGATAGCTGAAATAGAATTCATAACCCTAGTCCTGGTCTTCTCAGCAATCAAGTTCCAACTGCTTGACTAGGTACTTTGCCCAGTTCATCTGTAGGCTTTTTGCGCACTTCCCTGTGAGGTCAACAACACAGCCGGTGACCTGCGTAGGTCGGTTATTTACTACTAACTTCCCAACTATCAGTTGACATGTGAGGTGCACTGCGCCACTCTGAATGGAATTTACCTTGTAGCCTCTTGTTTCCTTCTCAACATCACCATAGGTTTCCTTTATCTTCTGTGCAAGTGCACGATCTGCGGATTTTCCTGGATAAAAGTCCTGCGAGTCAGGTCCTTGCATACTCAGGCCTGTGACCCTATATATTAGTGTCGGCTCAACTTTAATGCGGTGGTTGAGCCATAAGTAGCTGCCATGGTAACACGATAGTAGCATATTGACACAGGCATTGACTTCCTGGTGTCTTTCGAAGTGTGGTATTTTCATGATGTTCAGTAAAGTGGACTACGCGAGGTTCATTGTCCATGACTGGGGAATGATATTCAAATTATTTCCTTTAGTTCTGGTCAAGTACTTGTATGGGGCGAGCATTCCATATATATTGCGATCTCCGAGGTTGAAGTCGCTAAACTTTAGTGCTACGATCTTTTCCTGGTATGTTCGAACTGTGCATATCCCCTTCAGGAGGTATGCAGTGACCTTAGTGTACTCGATGTCTCTTGGCACACTATCATGATTCACCGCGCTAGCTAGAGGTGGGATATAATCGGGAAGTATGGATGGAATCAACTTCGCATTTGCTAGGTCGTCTTTATGCTTGGTTCTCTTCTCTACTGATGGTCGGGATGACCCTGATCCGCGAGCAGTCAATGGAGAGGCTTGCAGTCCTCTCATCGATGATGCTTGTACACCTATAGACATCAACATGACTCTTTCAGTCATGAGATCGATCAGAAATTGTTCAACAACTTTCTCTACAGTGCTGAAATCGGTCAAAATACATGCTCGGGATTGAAAATCTCGGGTTTGGGGAGTAACTTAGACACATCAAAACGATAGATGGAAATAGGGAAATCAACACTGTGTAAAATTAGCAAGTCTGTGGGCTCATATTCATGGTTAGCAAAAGTGTTCTTGGGGCATGGTGCGATGAAAGAAATAGATAACTTAACAATGGATCTCTTGCAATAGGTGACAATGGGAAAGAAGCCTTCATTAACTCTATTATTTTCATTACAACGCAGTCCAACGGTCTGGTGGTGAACCATAAATCCCTTTCGAAACATTCGGAGGGTCGGATGAATGGTTATATTAGTCCCAATGACTATATTGCTTCACCATGGCGAAGTTCCATGTGATGTTGTTCTGTTATCCCGACGAAGTTCCAATTTTGCAATTTTTCCTTCTGCGAGGTTCCTTTTGGAACCTTCTGAAGCTCGTCGATCTTAGCTCTCTTCTTACTTAGATTTCTAACCTTCTCTCCGGTGAGCTTCATATCGATATGCCTTTTTCCATTTTGATTCTTATCTTCTTGTGGCATAGTTACTTTGCACTGTTGAGATTCTTTCCTAAGATTCGAGGGTGATGCTTCTTCTTTATCTGGAATAGGTACTTCAATCTTCTGTGGGTGTTCTAGTGTTCTTGCAACTTCGAAATCCGAGTCATTGGTGTTAAATAGCTTCGACCTGTTATTTTGTTCTTCAATAAAGTGCGCGATCCTTCTAGTCATAAAATCTTTTAACTCTTGCTTTTTTTTCTCTAAAACTTCTTCTTCTTCTTTCCTTTTGGCCTGATCTTTTTCAACCCAAGGTTTTCCTAGTAACATGGTAAATGGGGCATTGTTCTCAATAAATTTAATTATCTCAAAATATTCCTCTGTCGAAGTTCTGTTGGCATTCATAGGTATCTTGGTGAGATTTCCACATAGGTTTATCAACTTTCCTCTAAATAATCCTATTCCTCCCAATGAAGGAGTCATAGAAGGCTTCCCTAAAAGTTCCCAAGTTCTTTCTGTCATGATATTCACCTCTGTTTCCTCATCTAGAACATAGTCAATGTTGAAGTCTCCTATTCTTGCTTCAATGCATTCTTTTTCTTCGAAGATCTCTGATAAGCTGACATGTCTGTGGTCATTCAGGGTTTCTCTTATCTACAACAATGCTTTCTCTGATTCTTTCTGGGGTTCTTCTATTTCTGGATGTGCCTTAGGGTTTTCTTGTCCCATGTTCATTCCTTCAAGATTAGAAATCATTTTAGGGAAATCCAATACTTCGTGGTCCATAGATTTGCAGCAGAGACAACTAAGTCTTCTCCTAGGGAATTCCTTAGCAAGATCTCCTGGTTTTCTGCAACTGTAACATAGGGTTAATCCTCTCTTTCTTTTAAATGATCCCCAACTCTTTCTGTATTGCGCGCTAGGATCATAGTAGCTAACCTACAAATAGTTCTTTCTAGGATATTGCATCCATTTGTTAGTCCAAACATTCTTTCTATGCACAGGTATAAAATATATTTCACTATTCTTATCAGATCTATGCATATCAAACCTTCTTTCATCTATTAGGGCCCTAATTTTCAAGCTAGGATAGAATCTATCAAACATACTTAGATCCATACTTTAGAAACAAAAATTTCCACTTATCTTACTTTTACAGAGCACAAAGCTTTCATATCTAGAAATTTTCACTATTCTTACCTTTATCAGAGCACAGAGCTTGCAGATCTTACCTTTGTAAGAAAAAATTCTTACTTTTACCTTTCTCGAGCACAAAAATTTTGGATCTTACCTCTTTTCTTCCGATCAGACTTCTTTTCTTCAGCACAGATCTTCTTAAACTAAGTAGAGTACTGCGCACTAGAGAGACATATCTATGCACAAAGCTTCTTGTTCCTTAGTTCCCAACAATCACAGTTTCAGGTCCCGACAATGAAACCATTTTTTGGCACAAGGGCAGACCCAGGGTTCAACGCTACAACAATGCACCAACAAATCCCTATCTACCAGCCCTTTCGGCAACATGTACGAATAAGATGAAGTCTCACCCGAGGTAGAGGCAGGGGTGGTTGCAAGACTCAGATGTCTACAACCTTAACTGAGACATAGATCTGTGATTGTAATACTTAACAAAGTACTTAGCACTGACAGTTCATCAATATTTTACCACTATTCTACTGCACAGATAAAATAGAGCATCGCAACATTCACTCAGATTTGTTGTATTTAATAACTTATCATAAAGAGGTAGATTAAATCTAGCAGATTCAAGCACTAATCACATTCACATAGGTCATATCTACATTCATATACATCATTAGCACAAAGCATAAGCAGATCTATCTATCTATGTCAAAGCACTTAGCAAGTAAAGACATAAACACATCAATACATCACACAAAGTAGAGAAACATAACATATATGTGGTTTGCCCCCACCCTGGGGCTACGTCCACCAACTCTTCTTATTTATTGTCTTCAGTCAATCAGTTACATGCACAGACCCACAAAATCCTACTCTGCATAGGACACGAGATCTGCGCGCACCTCGAATATCCGCCTTCCCTGAGCTAGGTTACAACACTAAGCCTTCTACAGTCACTTGCACTCATCTCTGCAAGCTTCACATAGTATGCACATAGCTCTTACAATCCTTCGATCACATAGATCTAGCACTTATCCATCTGTCTAACATCACATAGATGTAGTCTCTATCTATCCATGCATTGCCTAGACATCTATATATACATTAAAAAATAGGCCTAAAGATGGGTAAACCCATGGGGCGACATCCCATACCTGTTACATAATCCCAAATCCAAAAAGGGACCCAAAAATTGGCCAAGATCCCACGATCTTGGCCTCGTCTTGCGCTCCTCCTTCGACAGGCTATCGAAGTCCCAAAGTAGGTCAAACTTGACCAAAGATCACTCAAAACTTGGTCAAGGGCCAACAGTGTTGCCCCTGAATCCCCCGCCAAGGGGGGATATAAAAATTGTCGCTGCCCCCCTTAAACCCCCTTGGTGACAGTTGTGGGGGGGAAAGCCCCCCCACACCCCCTTAGGATATGGGGTCCAAGCACAACTGAAACAAACCTTTGAGTTGGAAAGATAATTAGAGGCTCCACAACCAACACTTTTGAGCTAGTGCACTTAGACAACATTTATCACGAGGCCACCGATATCATATGTCATCGAACTCTATAATGGCTATCATAAAAACGCTCCTTCCCCTCAAATGAATAGAAAAAAATCAATTCCCTCATAAAAAAACCAAGGACACATAAAATGATGCTATCACCGATGGTCCTTTGGTGACCTTCCACACCTTATCTATAAATATAGATATACAACCTTCACTTGCCAACTACCTTGCTGAAATTAGATTTTTCCTTAGATCTGGAACATGTCTTACCTCTTTCAACAACCATTGGTTTCCATTCTTTTGCTTTATTTGTACCTTACCCATTCCAACAATTTTGCATTGTGCATCATTACCAAAATGAACCTCTCCACAATCACCTTGAACATAATCTAGAAAATGTTTCCTATGGGGCGTGGCATGAAATGAAGCCTTTGAATCTACTACCCAAGACTCAGAAATAAAATCTACATAAATAATCAAAGCATCTTGTAACACATCACCTGTTACATTTTCTTCCTAATTTTTCTCCTGCTATCCATCTCTTTGTTTATTTGGAGCTCTGCAATCTTTCTTCAGATATCCTTTCTTCCCACAATTATAACACTCTATCTTTCCTAGTCTGGATTTGGATCTTCCCTTCTTAGAATTCCTGCAGTTTCCTAAGACCTTTTCTCTATTCTTTTTCATTCCCCGGTTCTCCATGTTTAACACATTACCTAATGTCTCACCTATGATTTTCCGTTGCATTTCCTCACTAAGGATAACACCAACAACATCATCAAAGTTTAAAGTGTTTTAACTAGAGAAAGAGTTACTTACAACCATGAACAAGCCATTCCAACTTTATGGAAATGCGCACAATATTATAAGAGCCCTGACCTTATCATCAAAGTCCACTTTTACATAACTTAGCTGATTAGTGACCGTATTAAATTCATTTAAATGATCTGCAACAGACCCATTATTTGACATCTTCATATTAAATATTTGTTTCATTAGAAATACCTTATTGGATGTAGAGGGTTTTTCATACAGTTTATCCAATGCATCCATTAGCTCCTTCGTTGTCTTTTCTTTTGAGATATTGAAGGCCATCGACGCTGCTAGGCTCAACTATTTTGTTCCTAGTGCCTTTCTGTCAAGAACCTCCCATTCTTCATCTTTCATGGCCATCGAATTCTTTTCTATTCCACCCAATGGTTGGAATATATCCTTATGATATAAATAATATTCCATCTGCATCTTCCATAACTAGTAGTTTTGGCCGTTAAATTTCTCGACCCTAAAATTTCCATCTTCCACCATTGCTCCCACTCGAACCAAGAACCCTCTTTTCTTGCAAGTTACCTTTTTCTCTAATACCAGTTGTTATAAAAATAGGATCGTGGAGAAATAAAATAAAACACTTGCGGAAATAAAACATAGAAGATACATAATACAATAGAGACACAGATATACATGATTCACCCAGTGTGGGCTACATCCACCAAAGAAACTTCTTGTTCCTTCCTTTTTATTATCTATAAAAATGAAGGGATACAACCTACAACACACCCATATTAAATTCCTCTTCTTTCTCTCACATCCTCCTCTCTCAGAATACAATATTCACGATAATACACAACTACAATACAATTCCCTCATAAAGGAGGGTTTCTTTCTAGGAAAAAAAAACCTAAAATAACTTCTACCGTCAGATCGACAACCTTATAATGAACGAACCAAATTGACTACGAAATTACAATATTTTACAAGGAAAGTTTTCCCAATATTTATCTTCGGGGGCACTTCCCTTGAATCCCTCGCCGAGGGGGGATACAAAAATTATCGCCACCCCTAGACCCCCTTGGATACAATTGTGGGGGGCAATTCCCCCCCACACCCCCTTGGTGACAGTTGTGGGGGGGAAAGCCCCCCCGCACCCCTTTGGCGACAGTTAGTGAATGGGGTCCAAGAACGACTGAAACAAACCTTTGAATCAGGAAGACAATCAAGCTCCACAACCAACACCACCGAGCTTCCACACTCCCACAACATTTACCATGAGGCCACCCATATCATATGGAATCAATATTAATCCCATATCATTTGGGATTAATTAAGGTTCTATTTGTTTCATTGTCTCAGCTTCCCATGAAAAGTGTAGTTATGGATATTGTGGTAGCTGACATACCCCCCAAGTTTGGAATGATTTTATCCAGGTCATGGGCCAAGAAAGGAGGATCCCTGCAGATGGATATTACATATGTGACCATCCCTATTTTTAGAGGATAAAAAATAATTTTGTACATAGAAGTCATATTGGCACACATTTTGAGTGATCATCAGAATACAGGTAATAATCAAATTTATGTTGTTGAGGATGAAATTGGGTCATCTATTTTTCATATATATGATGATGTTACAGAAATATCAGTCATCAAATGTAGAAATAAACCATTGGTAGAACAAGGAAATGAATTCTGGAATATGTGTTTTGATGGCTCATCTTTAAAGGAGGTTTATGGTGTTGGTATAGTCCTCATTTCCCCTTCAAAGGAGGTGGTTACACTCTCATACAAACTAGAATTTGAAACAACTAACAACATAGTAGAGTATGAGGACTTGGTGCAGGGGTTGAGAGATGATAAAGACATGGCCATTGAAAAATTGGTAGTCTTCAGTGATTCTCAACTGGTTGTCAATTAGGTGAAGTAAATTTACCAAGAAAAACAGCTAAAGATGAAACAGTAAATAAATGAGGTATGGGAAATAGTTGACAATTTCTTTCTAGAAATCAATATTTCCTGTATCCCTAGAGATTCCAATTAGAGGGAATATTATCTAGCTCTGGATGCTAGTACCTTTAGACCTCCCATTGGTCCAAATGTCAAATATGAGGTGGAGTTTAGGAATAGGAAATCTCTACCAGACAATGTTAAGCATTGGCAGGTTT
Organism: Picea sitchensis; assembly: GCA_010110895.2. Lineage (NCBI taxonomy): Eukaryota > Viridiplantae > Streptophyta > Pinopsida > Pinales > Pinaceae > Picea > Picea sitchensis. The sequence goes on along the minus strand of SNQJ01S0001898.1, from coordinate 111,485 downwards.
TTAGTGGTGACCTGGAACTTAAGAGATTTTTGCAAACCATTGAGGAATTCTCAAATATCTCCATTGATCAAGAGAACGAGGAATATGAAATAGAAAATCAATAGGTGCCTCCTTTTTTGAATAAGGTGGCTGGTCACAAAATTGTGGAGCTAAAAAAAATCATATTCCAAGGGGATTAGTGCCACCAGAGAGGTTTTTTGACAACAGTGATGTCTCTAGGAAAGTTGTCATGAAAAATCAAGAACATGAGGTTGTGTAATGCAATATTGGGACAACTGCAAATCCCAAAATTTTCAAGATATCCATAGCACTTCCAAATGAGCAGAGAGACAAGTATGTCAGCCTTATGAAAATTTTTGTTGATATTATTGCATGGTCTTATGAAGACTTGAAGACCTTTGATACTGACATCATTCAACACAAGATTCCTCTGAAGGTAGGTTCAAAGCCATTTAGACAAAAAAATAGACAATTTAATCCTCTTCTAATGTTTAATATTGAAAAAGAATTGAAAAGGATGCTCGATGCTAAAATCATCGTGCCCTTGAGATATTCAGATTGGGTAGCCAATTTGGTGCTTGTTAGGAAAAGGAGTGGAAAAATATGCTTGTGTGTGGACTTCATAGACCTAAACAGGTGTTCGTTGAAAGACAACTATCCATTTCCCAAGTTGGAACATATTTTTCAAATGGTAGTAGGTTCCCACAAAATTTCCATGGTGGATGGTTATTATAGATATAACCAAATAGTAGTGCTTGAAGAAGACAAGGAAAAATCATCCTTCACTACCCCATGGGACACATTCATGTATGAAAAAACAAAAGTTAAGGTCCTCTACAACAAAATAGAGAGAGATGGAAAGTGGAAAAGTGTATTTCAGTAATTATATCAGAATGAGAGGAGAAAAGGCCAGTGCAACAATGCCACTATCACCTAAACATTATGAAGATAAGCTTGTGCCCACTACCATGCAACAAGACAAAACGACCAGGTCAAAAACAAGTAGGAAGAGGAGGGATAAACAACCTAGTCCCGAGATACTTGAAACCGAGTTTGTGCTTGAAGACACCTTGATTAAGGAATCCCCTTAGGAAAAACATAGTAAAAAGAGGAAGGGGAGCCAGGTCCTTGAAATGCCCAGTAAACCAAAAAGAAAAACTAGGCTCACAAACCAACTGAGGTTAAATTCCAAGGCACCGTTTGACCCGTCCTTAAAAGAGAAAAATCCCATAGTAATTGAGGATGAGGAAACTGAAGAGGAATTCTCATAATTTTCCAATATGGAGGATATGGATATACATACATTGAAAGGGATTATAGGGGATAAGGCAAGGAAATAATACAATAAAGGGGAGACCTAAGGTATAAAGTATGATGTTGTAAAAACAGAGTACCCTATAGATCTGGAATAAAAAAAATGTAATGGACTTTGGTCCAGACCTTGAGTAGGACTCTGATGACATAACTCTAGATGCAGAGATAGTTCCTGATAAGGTTCCACATGATGCCAAACCAAAGATCAAAATAAAAATGTTGAAGATGCCGGAACCTGTGAGAGAGAAAGTTGATAAAAAATCTTAGAAAGCACCTATATATGAAATGAGGCCAAGGAAATCCCAGATTTCCATTGACCTCAACAAACCTATTACAGAGGAAGAATGGGGGATCAAGGATGGAAGCAAGGTAAAGACATTGATCAAACCAAAAGTTGAAGCTGAAAGGGAGAAGGAAGACAACCACTAGGTGCAATATTTGAAACAAAAAAATCATGACATGAAACAACAAATTCAGAGGCTACAACAAGAAAAATAGGATCTTGAAATGAAACACACTAAGATGCAAAAAAATTATTAGAAGCTACAAAAGAGGCATTAGAAAACATGCATGTTCTTAAAAGAGATAATCTAAAAAATATATTGTTGTCAAGGGGAAAAAGAATTTGGGACTTATGCCAGTTGATCCACATGTATTCTAGATTGGTATCTAGTTTTAGTGTACGTGGGCATCCATGCACAGTCAACTTCCATCTACAACTTTTGAAGACTTTGTTAAGGATTTGTTTCACTTCAGTTATGAACATTAGTTATAGTTGCACTTATAGAGTTTTGTTGCTTTAGTTAAAGGTATTGTTTCCACTTGTACATGAGTTTTTATTTTCTTTTGATAAGAACAAAATTTATGTTAAGGTCAAATTGAGGGTAAGTTATGAACTGACACTTCAACCCAGATCTACTCAGGTCAAAGAAATGTTTACACATTTGAATTAAGGAGTGGTAGTCAAGTTGTATCTACAAGATCTAGTTGTGATGTAAAGTTAAACTTTAGAGTTAGATCCTAGATAGGTGGTCGAACCCACTTGGGATAGAGATAAATAGATAAATTTGTGAATGTAAGGGGGTTACATTTTCAGAGATCAAGCATTGGAATTTGGGATAGGACTTGAAGCATACTACTATTAAGCTTCCTACCTTGATGAATATAATTTTTGGTGGCAGATTGTGTTTTCTTCTCAAACATTCAGTTTGTTCTTAATATTATCTATATGCAAATTGGAAATGTATGCAAAGTTTTGTTTCCCTTCCTTTGAACTATTATCTCAATCAACTATTTGTTTCCATGCAACTTGATTTCAGATATTGTTTTTGGTATATATTTTATTGTAATACAACCTTGTTTGGATGATTTTTGTCAAGATACATGTTTTAGGTATGGAATATTATTTCAAGTTTGAAATTTCATACAACAAGTAACAAATTATATGCTTGCTTGTATTTCCTTTTTTTTATTCTTCATATCTTTTCATTCTCACCAAAATGCATGTCACCAGCTAAGGGAAAACTTATAGTAATACTGTTGAATATTCCAACCAGGTCTCTACCCTTGAAAACCTATGATCCAGGTGGATATTGGTGGACACACACCTGTTCCAAATTCTAATTGGGTCATCTTGACAGTTTTCAGTTCAACATGTTTCTCTATAATGGGGACACTTATTTGTAATTATGGGTTCTACACTTCTGAGGTTGTATTGAATCTCTACACAACATCCAGATGGATATTGGTGGCCTCCCATCTAGTCCAACTAGCCTATTTTGGCAGTTTTCATCTTCGTACATCTTTTTGTACTTTCGAGGTCATTTTGAGGCCCTATACAATGTTTTTTTTTTACTTGCCACAGTCAAACTGTAGATAGAGTCAGATTTTGATGGCATAATGTGTAGGTCTTGAAAACAATTTTCCAATGGGATATCACACACTTAAAACATAGATCATATGCACAAGTTACAACCCGAGGAAGTTGATGTACTAACTTACCACAATAGGGCCCACATGACTTTTGGCTCTTCATCTCCTAGGGTTAGGTTTCTGGATGTCTAGGGTTTCAACATTCATGTTTATTGTAACAAGGCCTTCAAAGCCTCATTGTACTCATCTTCTTGCGAATGAGCGTAGTCGTCACATCTCTTCTTAGAGATAAAGATATCGCCATTCTAGTGAGTCCTGCACTCTGTATTTATGAAATCATTCATTCATTCATAGAAATCATGTATTGTTTTATTTCTATGTTTCTGACAATATTTATGTGTATTTCATTTTAATATCTCTGCTTTCATTTCATTCTGAAAATAATCTGGATTAGTGGTATCAGAGCAGGATGCTCTTGATCATTTTTTAGTGCATGTCCCTAATGAGGTCCGAGTATAGAAAGTTTGGTCTTGACTTGTCTCTCTTGAGGAAAATCACTCTCACACACTCAAGAAACCCTCCATGGCAGAAGAAAATAAAAATGGCAGAGCAAAAGATTCTATTAACCTGTTTCTTAAGAAATATCTCACGCAACAGAGGGAGGAAATGACGGAGAATTTTTCCCACATCCTTCAATGCCTTCTGATAGAAACATGCACGTTTTCATTAAGTGACCACTTTGGAGGAAATCATCCCTTCAAGGTACAAGTTAACTTTTATATTCTTGTATTTGAAGGTCAGATAGATGCAGATGCCCTAAAAAATGGTTAAATCTGCTAGAAGGTTATTTCTCTGTTCACAATTTTTCCAATAGGGAAAATATCACCTTTGCACTCCTTAAGGATCTCCCCCATGTCAAACAATGGTGGGAAACTTACTGGGGTCGATCCCACTTGGGATTTTTGTGTGGATGCGGTCAAGGAACAATATTAACCTATTGATAAATATCAAGACTAGTACATGAGATGGACCACACTGCGGCAAGAGAAGGGCCAAAAAGTCATGGAGTTCACAAAGAATTTCCATACCTTGCATACCAAACTGGGTATCAATGAATCTGAGGGGAATTTGGTTCTAAAATACCATGGGGCTCTGCATAGGTACATCCAAACCAAAATGGATTTCCTAAACATCTCAACACTGGGAGCTTCCTATCGATATGATGTCAAAATCGAGCATAAATTTGAGCACCAGAACAAACGAGAGTTTGGGTATGTAAATCTGCAACAACCAAATCATGATAAACACAGCCCTAACCAACCTCCCGAAAACCATCCCAAGACACAAGAAAATAAGGGTAAGGGAAAGATGAATAATGCCACTGGGAAGTGGTGTGACTTATGCAAAATCCCCTGGCACATCACCGATGAATGTCTCTCAAAACAGTCATTGGTGCCCGAGATCAAAGACAAGGAGCTGAACCTTCATTCAGAATCTGATACAGAAAATAATGAAAAAAGACAAATCATCGATGCAGACCCCACTACTACTGTTACGACCACAACAATTCAACCAACATATCTTGAAGAGGGGGAGCACCTCTTCTATTCACAGATGTGAGTGAAGGGGACCATGTTGAATTTAATTATTGATAGCGAAATCCATAAGAAGCTCATATCATCTGATGTCATCAAACAATTTGGGTTATAGACAAAAAAACACCTGTAGCCATACAACATCAGGTGGCTTCGTTAGGGACGATATCTCTGTGTCATCCAACAATGTTGCATGTCCTATGGAATCCAACCCTTCAAGGATGAGGTAGTATGTGATGTTTCCCCTCTTGATGTCTGTGATGTTGTTTTGGGCCAACCATATATGTGGAAACATAATGTTGTTTATGAGTCTCGACCCCGTACTATCATTATCACTCTGGGGGTTCATCTATATAAGATACGATAGGTAGTTTCGACTATGTTTATGCCAAAATAGTGCTACAAGGTGATCTCTCATATAGTAAAAAATTCATCCTCTTCACAATATGTTCAAAGGATGCACAAAAGGCCACTACAACCACTACAACCTCAACACCTTCTATCCAAAAGAAGTAGATTGCAGAAGAGAAATACGATATTTTTTGTTCACCTACAATGGTGCCTACATAATGCCCCTTCAATCCCATAGAAAATAGGTTGGTGGAACATATTCAACCCTGCCAGCAATAGATTCGTGTCAACCTTGCACAGACCAAGTAGCACAACTTCTCGAGCAAGGAACACATCTCAGCAAGATTCAGATTCAGAATACGATTTCCCCTCTTCCCTAGGAACTAAAATCAATGGATATCAATGCTTCTTAAGGGGGAGGACTGATCCAAGTGGATATTGGTGGCCACCTACATGTTCCAAATTCCAACTGGCTCATCTTAACAATTTTCATTTCAACACATTTCTCTATAATGGGGACACTTCTTTGTAATTATGGGTTTTGCACTTCTAAGGCTGTCTTGAATCCTTACACAACATCCAGGTGGATATTAGTGGTCTCCCATCTAGTCCAATTGGACTATTTTGGAAGTTTTCATTTCAATAAATCTTTTTGTACTTCCAAGCCGTTTCGAGGCCCTAAACAATGTTTTTTCGTTTGCCAGAGTTGAACTGGAGACAAAGTGAAAGTTTGATGGAATAATGTGTAGTTCTCGAAAATAAATTTCCAACAGGATATCACACGCCTAAAACGAAGATCGTATGAAAAAGTTATGACCCCAGAAAGTTGATGTACTAACTTACCCCAATAGGGCCCAGATGACTTTTGGTGCCTCATCTGCTAGGGTTAGGTTTTTGGATGTCTAGGGTTTTGCATTCATGTTTATTGTAAAAAGTCCTTCAGAGCCTCATTGTACTCATCTTCTTGCTAATGAGCGTAGTTTTCACATCTCTTCTCAAAGATAAAGCTGCCACCATTCTAGCAAGTCTTGCACTATGTATTTGTACAATCTCTATACCTTTCTTTCATTAATATAAATAATGTATTGTTGTATTTGTCTGTTTCTAGAAATATTTATGTGTATTTCAATGTAATATCTATGCTTTCATTTCATTCTGAAAATAATCCAGATCAACTTATCTATCAGCTGACCAACAAACTTAATTCATAAAAAACCCATCATTCCAACACTTGAGGTGGCCTAGCTCTGCCCTTTAGTAGTCAGGTGTAGACCTTAGGACCAATAGAGACCTAGAGTCCCATGAGTACCTAGAGGATTGTAGTCATTAGTGGTAGGTTCTCCCGCCATCAATAGTTGGGAATACATCAATGTCTCATGATCGATGGATTCTTCAAGTGATCAACCTCAACACCCTCATTCACACTTGTTGAATGTACTTAGGGCCTTGTGACCTACTTTCATTATCGATGGGTTGTCTCATTTTTTTTAATGGTATACCTTAATGACCAATAATCAAACAAAGTCTCATTGTGTTTGAATTCATCTCCTTGATTCACATAATGTAGACTTTCACCTTCGACGGATAGTGTAGAATACCTCCAGTTTACAGTAGCAACACCCCATATCTATTGTTTTCTTTCATCAGACCAATACCTATATGACTTCAATAATCATGGAAGATCAAATTGTACTCTATTATATACAAACATCTTTAGTTGATTTTGAGACTAGACTCCACTGTGTCTTGTCCGTGACTATCATAGAATATGACATATGTCCACTTGGTATTTCCTATTCATGGCCATGAACAACTATTTGATATACATCCACATGGATCTACAATGTAATTCATATTGGAAACTATGTGTACAGAGTCAATATGAATTGTAATTCTCATGAGTAACTAATACTTCTAGCTGAGTCTTCATTACTCCACTTCTGGAAATTATAATGTATTTCATCTATCGTGGATACTCCTCTTACCTCACACATTAGGGGGCATATTTTATAGAAACATTTTCCTCACTCCATGCATCTTGCTTTGACGGCCTTCCATTTCCCTCTATAGAATTAAATTCTCCCCTTTTCTCACTACATAGTAAAAACTACATATTTTTGTCCATATACGCGACCTATTATTAGACAACTCGCGTATACGCATGTTGCTCCATTACGTCTCACGTACATCGGGTTTGGTGCTCAAAAATTAAAAAATATGTCATATTTACATGCCATGTCACGAGATCCATGATCCTTGACCTTCCATATACTGGAAACGCTCTGAATCTACCTTTCAATTCCATTTGGAGGCTATACATTGAGGCATACACAAGCCTTGAGAGAGAATCATCACATTGAGAGAAAAGACACTCTAGAGAAATTTCACCTCATATTGAGTCCACATCCCTCTGTCCTTGAAAGTATGAACTCCTCGTGTTCATCCCCCAAGATCTTCCTATCTTGAGATGGAGAACCTCATTGACTGTTACTTTCCTCTGTGGAGGATTGAAGTGGTGAAGGCCCAGTTGGAGGGACTTATTTTCTCAGTTTTGATATGTGCCATTACAAAAGTTTGTCACCTATGTAATTTTGTTTATTAAAATAATAGAAATACTCTTTTCTCATCCAATTGATATATTGCAAATATTCGTGTTACTTTCCATGGGCGTATTTGTTGAAATATTGTAACTGCAAAGAGTATTCTATTTATTATTGATGTATCATTCATTAGATCAATCCCCTTTTGTGTATTGATCATTTCAGGAATTGTAAATAACCAAATCCCCATTTTCGGATTGGTCAAAACCCTAAAATTAGTATGCAAATTAAGAATTCAACCCCCAGGCTAATTAAAGTAGTTCTAACCATTGAGAAAGATAAGTCGTCCCTTCCAGTGAAGAGACACCTCCTTTTAGCACTTGCCATTTTGTATAAATAAAGGAGGCAAACTCCTCATTTGTTAACTCACTCATTCGATCATCCAGATCACAAGTTTGGAGCGGCAGTTGGAGAAGAATAAAGAGAGAGAGGCACAATACTCGAGAGAGGAATTTCTGTAGTGTTTGGTTTATTGTCTTGGCATTGTATTGGCTATCTATATTAAGGAAGTTTTTGCTGGGTTTTCTTCCCCATGAGGGTTTCCCAGGATAAATGTTATGTATCTTGTGATTGTGTTTCTCTTAGTGATCTTATCTATTCTATGGTTATATAGTAAATTGAAAAGAAACATAATAATATCTTAAACTCTAACATGGTTTCAGAGCTAAGTTGAAGAGAGTATCTTTCACAAGCAAAGAAAAAATGTCACTGTTGTCATACAAGAAAATTAGGGATTTTCATTGAGAAGGAATTTCAGCCTAAAAGTCATCTAGAAAAGTGCACTCTAGACCAAGGAACTCTTTGGTAGATTTAGCGCACCTTTTTAGTGGATAAAACTCCCAGAAAGTGAAACCCTAGTTTTCACTGTTACTAGAAGTACCAGAAAACCAAAAGCACCAGAAAACCAGAAGTACCAGAAAACCAAAAGTACCAAAAAACCAGAAGCACCAGTCCAAAAATCCGCTGGTCAAGTTTGAGGGGGTAAAATTTGGATTTTCAAGAATTTGACTGCACCAACTTACTTGCCTCAGCTCAACGTATCTAGCCCTTGAATCAGAATTTCAAAATTCAAAGTTTGAAATTTTAGGGTTTCCTCATAAAACCCTAAGTTGCAGTTGCAGTTTAAGAATCAGTTGCAGTTACAATATCAGATGAAGTATCAACTGTAGTACCAGTTGCAGTCACCCTTGAAGTTCTTAAGAGTTGGTAATTATTATCACTGCTACCAGATGGTGCCACTACCTGCAAATGCTATCCGATGTATGTACTCACATATGTTTAAATTGTTAAGATTTAAAGGGTATTTGCAGAAGAAGGGATCTCTTGCCATAGATCCAGAAGGATCTCAAGATCCAAAAAATTCAGAGAAATGATGCAACCCAGGTTTGATTATTCTGATATGCATCTATTTGTTATGACATTATTTTGATCTAGGTTGCAAGTTGAATCTATTACCATCATACTAACCTTTCGTCAAAATTAAAATCAAGGTATTAGATGGATTAAAGTTGAGATCATAGAATTTATTCTATAACCCAACCTTCTGTCAGGATAACATATTGTCCTAGTACAAAAGACAGGTTTAAGAAAGAACTCGTCATCTTGAGTGAATGAGACTTAGAAGAAAATCAACACACTCATTCTTGAAGACAAGGCTCCAGGTCCCAGGTTTAATTATTTAAGTTGATAAGATTCAAAGTTGCACATGACAAGTTGATAACTACCCCTTTAAAAGTAAACACTATATTTGAGGTAGAAGTCTTTGAAAAGTGTTATACTTGGTAGAAAGTGAGCATATTGAGATAAATTCTTAATGTAACAGATACAACTGACATCTCCTCTAGGAGAAACTTCTTCTGTTGATTCCAGGTTACCATGAAGAAATGTTTGATCACAACAATATAAGAGTGTTGAACTCATTTCGTAATGTATTTCTTACCATTTATCTTTGCTTCATATAGGTCACAAGTGATAGCTCTAAAGGAACTACTATTGTAACGATCCCCTCGACCAACCTGAGCCCAGGGAACACCACTCCAGAGAAACCACTCATGCTCTGACACCAGTCGATAACCTTCCCAGCCATAAAGCTAGAACATGATACTCTAGGAACATCTGTCGTTCCCATATTGTGGAGCATACAGTAGCATACCCAGTAGTCAACTAAGCAATCACACCTAAATTTACTTTTTTAGACTGCATGCAACTAAACATATACATACAGCATGCTCGCGGAAGCTTTACATCTAACATAACAAACCATTACTTTCTGTAATATATGAATTTTATATTAAAATAACTGTAATTAACGATATGCATCATTTACAGGAAATTACCCATGTGCACACAAGCAATCATAGTCACATATATGGTAAAATTGTAACATGGACATGTAAATAAAAAAACAACATATCCATATTTCATACAATTGGTACTTATCTTAGAAAGACTGTCACCAACTACTTGCAGACCATCCATTAACCTCCCAGCCATAGATTGCATTGTTCATCACTCTCAACAGTGAATCACCCTCGAGATGGGACTGAAATCCACCCAGGGTAAAGGGATTCCTATCTAGGCTAAGGCTCATGGACAACAGGAAAGATTCCATCTCATGTGCTCACTCAACTAACAACCTACAACCTCTCATTTCCCACATGCCTATCCCACCCAAGGAAGTGTGCCCCTTCTCTGCTCAACAGTCCCTCGACTACCCCACTTCCCTTCCAGGGCTTCAGCAAAAGGCCGGACCGAAAGTCTCAGAGTGTTGTAGTTACAGTTTAGCACAAACGGAAATCAATCCCCAACAATTCTCTCTATCAGAGAACTGCTCACGGGCCTGACAACCCGCTTCTTCAATCCTGCTCCAAGCTAACCAGGTACACCAACTAAAAGGGATGGGGAAACAGGTTTCAGAAACGTGGAATGGTTGTCTCAAGGATAACATAATGTATGAGTGAAATGGTCATGGCGTCATTGATTGGATAACTGAGTGTTTTTTGGATCACTGTGAACTCTTTTCCCCAAACGATGGTCGACCTGAGGGTTTTTCCCTCCCCGCCCCTTCTGTTCATCTCCCCCCTTCTCTGAGAGAGAGGCCCCTCAGCTAAGTTTCCCCACGATATCAATGCATGTCCCCAACTTGACACTTGTCATATCAGAAGTTACTTTTATCCACTTTTCCTCAACTTTAGAACTTAGGATAAAATTATCCATACTCTATGTTTTGGAAAATATTAATATAATATTCCCTTGAATTTTGGCCCTCCCTTTCCCTAACTGGTGAATTTCAGTCCCCCATCTCTTTATCGTGGTCGGTCTGTGTGCAGTGATGTATTTTATATTAATCATGAGTTCATGTACAAAGTAGGTGCATTGGCCCTTTAACATCTAGGCGTGCTGGCCTAATTCCAAGACATAAGCATTCTGGCTTATAATACTAGCTCACTAGCCTATAATGCATATTATATACACAAAGGTTCACTGAACTTAATATTGCACGCACTTAGTTACTGCGCGTTGTATCCTCTGACTCTAAGGTTGCACACACGTTAGTTACTACACACGGTATTTAGAAATGTGCACATTACATCCCTTTATTGCATGATATATGCATGCACCATGCCATGACAGTGGTATTAAAAAATGATGTCTAAACAACTCACCAACTTAAATATACTTGTATTATATTTACATTTGGGTTTGGCCGAGGGATATTACAATCCTCTCCCCTTATTTATGCACTGTCCTCAGTGCATCATGTACCCATATACCACAAAAATTCTCAAAATTATTCAAAAATATGTGGGTATTATGTCTGCATTCCACCCTCATGCTCCCAAGTAGCGTCTTTAGGTCCGTACTAGGTCCATTGGACCTTTACAATCCCTATGGCTCGATTTCGAAGTTGTTTGATTTTTCAATCCAGGATGCGCACCAGATGCACTTGGAAAGCGCCTTCTTTCTCCACCTGGATAACATCCCAATCAATAACATGATTAGCATCGGGTATATATTTATTTAGCAATGATACATGGAAGACATTATGAATAGACATAGATGCAGGAAATGCAATCATATAAGCAACTGGACCAATCCTCTCTAGGATTTCAAATGGTCCACAAAATCTGGCTGCCAACTTGGCGCAGCTTCCCAGCTTTAGAGAACTCCTATTAGCTTTTACTTTCAGGAAAACATGATCACCCACTTTGAATTCTCTGTGGGTTTTGTTTTTATCTGCGTAAATTTTCTATCTGTCTTGGGCAGTTTTCAAATTCTGCTTAATTTTTAACATTTGGTCCTCCATCTCTTTGAGCAACTTTGGCCCAACTATTGTTCTATCAGCAGGGTTATCCCATCTTACTGGAGTATTGCACCTTTTGCCGTAAAGTGCTTCAAATGGGCTCATTTTCAATGATGCTTGATACCCATTGTTATAAGCGAATTCTACTAAATGTAAGTAGTCTTCCCATTTTCATGGTTTGTCCATCACATACATTCTCAACATATCTTCTATCACCCTGTTCACTCTTTATGTCTGTCCATCAGACTCAGGATGGTAAGCTGTACTAAAGATCAGATTCATTTTGAATCCTTTGAACAATCCTTTCCAGAAATTCAAGGTGAATTTTGGGTCTCTTTCAGATACAATCGTTTTAGGAATTATGTGCAATTGTTCCACTTCCCTTATGAAAATATCAATGACATCTGCTGCCTTGTGAGTAGTTTTTAGTGGAATGAAATGGGCAACTTTTGTAAGCTTGTGTACCACTACCATAATAGAATAATGTAGCTTTCCTGTTCTGGGAAATCGTGCAATAAAATTCATTGTCACCACTTCCCACTTCCATTCAGGAATGGACAAAGGTTGTAACAATCCTTCTAGGTGCCTATGCTCTGTTTTAACTTTCTGGCATTCCATACACCTAGAGATGTATTTTTCAATTTCTCTCTTCATACCTGGCCAAAAGTATTGTCTCTTGACCGCTTTTACAGTTTTCTGATATCCGGGGTGCCCAACATAATGAGCATTATGAATCTCATGCAAAATTATACGTTTCAAGTCCTGAACATTTGGTACAAAATTTTTGTTCTTGTGCAGTAGTATTCCATCTACTCCCAACTTATAAATATCCATCTTCTATGGTGTCTTACCTTGTTGTAGCTTTGCTATCAATTCTCTGTACTACAGATCTATATTTGCAGCCTCCAGAATTTTTCTTTTAACATTAGTCTGATACATGTTGATGGTTGTATCATGAAGCTCATGTACTCTCCTGCTGAGTGCTTCAACCACTTTATTTTCTTTCCCTTTGATATTCTTTATATCAAAGTCATATTCTCTTAGAAATTCTAACCATCTGCTTTGTCTAACATTTATATTTGGCTGATCAAATAAATATTTCAAACCATTGTGGTTTGTTCTTAGCTCAAATCTCTTTCCCATGAGGTAGTGTCTCCATTTCCTCAGGGCATGCACTATGGCTGCCAACTCCAAATCATGAGTGGCATAGTTTCTTTCATGCTCCTTCAACTTCCTTGATTGATAACATATCACAAATCCATTTTGACTGAGGACTCCACCCAGTCCTTCATTACATGAATATGTGCATACAATGAAATCTTCATTTGGGTTTGCGATCCTTAGTATTGGAGAACTTGTCAATAATTGTTTCAAATGTTGGAAACTCTTTTCACAATTCGACGTCCACTGAAAATTCATACCTTTTCTTTGCAAAGAAGTGATTGGGTGTGCTATCTTCGAGAATGCTCCAATGAATCTCCTATAGTAGTTTGCAAGGCCCATGAAAGATCTGACCTCTGTCACATTCTTTGGTGCTGACCATTCTCTAATGGCTTCTACCTTCTCAGGGTCCACTGCTATCCCATCTTTTGAGATGATATGCCCCAAATAATGAATTTGTTTCTGATAAAATG